>JASDQU010317389.1:0-10119 GCA_032191745.1 Picea mariana | reverse complement strand
AAAACAAATTTGTTTCCAAATCTTAAACAAATTGATTTAGATTTCTGTGAGCATTGTGTTTATGGAAAACAAAAAGTCATATTTCTCAGAGTTGAAAAAGAAAAGAAGAGTGAAAGGTTAGATCTTGTGAATACATATGTATGGGGACCATCTCAGGTATCATCTCTTGGTGGCTTTCGTTATTATGTTACTTTTATTAATGATGCAACTAGAAAAAATTGGGTTTATTGCATTCGACAAAAATCTGATGTTTTTTATACTTTTAAGAAATGGAAAGCTTTGGTTGAGAATGAGATAGGAAAAAGGTTGAACTGTCTCAGATCAGAAAATGGAGGTGAATATTGCAGCAAGGAGTTTGATTATTACTGTTCATACCATGTGATTCATAGAGAGAACACAGTTCCAGGAAGACTGCAAGAAAATGGTGTGTCAGAAAGGATGAACATGACAATCATGGAGCGTGCAAGGAGTATGAGATTGCATGTTGGTTTTCCCTTACAGTTCTAGGCAGATGATGTAGATATTATTGTTTACTTAATAAATAGAGTACCTTCAATCTCTTTGGATGGTGGAATTCCAGAGGAGGCATGGACAGGTAAAAAGGTAAATTATTCTTTTTTGAAGACTTTTGATTGTGAAACATTTGTCCATTTTGATAAAGAAAATAGAAAAAAGCTTGAGGAAAAATCCAAGAAGTGTGCCTTTATTGGATACAATATTAATGATTTTGGTTATCTCTTATGGGATTATGAAAATCACAAAATCATTAGGAGTAGAGATGTCATATTCAATGAGAAGTTCATGTACACATATCAGTTTCAGGGAAATATACAAGAAAAAGAAAAACCAGAATACACAATGCTTGATGAGATCGTTGAAAAAGAAATTCCAAAGGGACCAGAAAATCAAAATGTACAACAACAGGAGAAAAAAGTATCTCAAACTCCTGCAAGTATTGTTAGAATATCTACTAGGTTAAGTAGACCACCTGAACAATACTTTCCTTCATTATATTATTTATTGTTGAATGATTCTGGTGAACCAAAATGTTATGAAGAGGCAATGTATGTAGACATTAAAAAGAAGTGGGAGAAAGACATGAAAGAGGAAATGGATTCCCTGGTAAATAACCAAACTTGGGATTTGGTTCAGTTTCCTATAGGAAAAAGAGCATTACAGAATAAATGGGTTTACAAGTTGAAGGAAGAAGATGGAGGAAAAAAGCGGTACAAGGCTTGGGTTGTTGTAAAGAGGTTTGCACAAAAGAAATGTATAGATTTTGATGAAATATTTTCTCATGTTTTTAAAATGACTTCAATTAGGACTATTTTAAGTCTTGTGGTAGTAGAATATTTTCATCTTGAATAGTTAGATGTAAAAACAAATTTTCTCCATGAGGATTTGGAGGAATAGAATTATATGCAGTAGCCACAAGGGTATCAGGTCAAAGGGATGGAGAATTTGGTATGCAAGTTGAAGAAAAGCTTGTATGGCCTAAAGCAAGCTCCAAGGCAATGGTATTTGAAGTTTGATAGGTTTATGACATAACAAGGTTATAGTAGATGTCATTTTGGTCACTGTGTTTATTTTAAAAGGCTAGAAAATGGAAGCTATATTATCTTTCTATTCTATGCAGATGACATGCTTGTTGCAGGGTCTAATATGTAGGATATAAACGTTCTCAAGAAGAAATTAGCTAATTCATTTGCGATGAAGGATTTGGATGCTGCAAAGAAAATCCTTGGTATGAGAATAACAAGAGACAAGAAAAATCACAAATTGACATTGTCTTAGGGTGAGTACATAGAGAAGGTGTTGGAGAGGTTTAGAATGCAGAATGCAAAACCAGTTAGTACACCTTTGGCCAACCATTTCAAATTAATTAAGGAAATGTGTCCCAAGACACAGGAGGAGGTAGAATACATGTCTAGGGTCCCTTATTCATCAACAATTGGCACCTTGATGTATGTGATGGTTTGTAAAAGACCAGATATTGCACATGTCGTGGGAGTTGTGAGAAGGTATATGAAAAATCCAGGTAAAGAACATTGAGAGGTAGTAAAGTGGATTCTCAGGTATTTTAGAGGTACTTAAACTCATGCATTATGTTTTGGAGGTTCAGACACTATTCTATAGGGATATGTTGATTCAGATATGGGAGGTGATTAAGATAGAAGGAGGAGCACCACACAGTATGTTTTTACTGTGGGTGGAACAAAAGTAAGTTGGATTTCAAAATTGCAAAAGGTTGTTTCACTTTCAACAATAGAAGTAGAGTATGTTGCTTCTACATAGGATAGTAAAGAAATGATTTGGTTACATAGGTTTATGGAGGAATTGGGAAAGAAGCAGGAGAATAGCGGGTTGTATTGTGATAGTGAGAGTGCCATTCATCTTGCAAATAACTCAGCCTTCCATTCGAAGAGTAAGCATATACAAATCAGGTACCATTTCATACAATCCATCTTGGAAGATGGACATTTGAAGTTGGAAAAGATACACACTAGCCAAAATCATGCAGACATGTTAACAAAGGGAGTAACCAGGGAGAAACTAAGTTCCTTCTCTTTTTCAGTTGGTCTTCAAGAATGAAGATGAAGATGAGAAATTTTCCAGGTCCAAGAAGGATCATAGTCCAACAGATACAACAACGGTGGAGTTGTTGAGATCAGTCTCCAAGTGGGAGATTGTTGGTTGTGGAGCCTGATTATCTTCCTGATTCAAAGTTTTTTGTTTTTCGCTGTGTTTATATCCCATGCATAATTTACACCCTAAAAGAATGTACACTCCTCCACGTGAGGGAGTGCAGGGGAGCTCCAAGGGCAACCATGCCTGCAAAGGAAAAATTGCCTTGTAAATGTATATTGTAATCTCATAGTAAATCTGGACCATTCATTATAAGTTCGTAGATCTAACGAAAGAAGTTATGTTAGTGTTTTTTTCCCTAGAAGGAAACCCTCTTTTATCAAGTAAATGTATTACAGCTATGTATCATTGTCAATATTGTATTATGAGTGAGAAGATTGTGAGAGAAATAAGAGGAAGTTACAATGGGTGTGTTGTAGGTTGTGTCCCTTCATTTATTGGATAATAATAAAGGAAGGGCCTATAAAATTCTCTAGTGGATGTAGCCCACACTGGGTGAACCGCCTATATCTAGGGCCTATATCTATGTCTCTATTGTATTGTTTATCTTTTGTGTTTTATTTCCGCATTTATTTTATTTTATTGCTTCACGATCTTGTTTATCCAACACTAAGGATTCCTTGGGGCAAAATTTTGTAATTCCTACTTTTGATGCTTTTGTTGAAAGACTTACTCATGAACGAGATAAACTCATTCAAATGGGTGCTCTTGGATCCAAAAATTCTAAGTCTCATGCTCTTGTAACTAACTCAAGGATACGACATAAAAAGGCATCTAAATGGAAACAAATCCAAAGTATAAAGGAGTGCAACTCTTCAAGTCACTCATATAAGGAAGATTTTAAAGGAAATAAAAGTCCTCTTAAATGTGGCTTTTGTGGAAAAGAAGGTCATCCAGAATCTTGTTGCTTCAATAAATTGGTTGTCTTGTACTCATAAATGAAGACAAGAATATAAATGTTAATCCATCTTCTTCTATCAATGATACATGAAATGATAAATATCTCTTTGGTACTGCAAGATACTCCCCACCTATATGGATATTTGATTATGGAGCAACTCATCACATGGATGCACATAAGGATTTGAATGCTTCCATTAATTCATGCAATACAAATCATATTTATGTGGGAAACTCTTCACCTTTGGATGTCCATGGGAAAGGGTCCATTGAGATGATATATGGAACGATCAACAATTTTCTATATGTTCCTAATCTTTCAACTATTTTTCTCTCGATTTATTAGATTGTAAATTCTTGTTCAAGGAGAACAATCTTGTTTACTCTTGATTTTGTTGTTGTTCGTGAAATTAAGGATCCCTCACAAATTGTTTCCATAGGGAAAGTGGATTGTTGGCCCTCGACCAAGTTTTGAGGAATACTTGGTCATAGTTGACTGTTTGGTACTTCGAATGCCTGTCGAAGATGGAGTGCATAGCGAAGTGGAGATCACGGGATCTCACCACCTTTTGTGGAACCTTTTTGGGTTTTTTGGGAATATTGTAACGGGAAAGGGATGTCGGCCCTTGTTTAGGCCTTTTTCTATGTATAAATAGAGGTCTAGGCCATGTAAGAAAGGAGGCCCTATCTAGTCGATGGCTTAGTGCATAAGTTGGATCTATGTGATCAGAAGTCTGTATGACTGTAAGAGCTTTGTGCATGCTATAATAAGTATTGAGTGCACAGAGTGTGAGAAGGTTTAGTGCTTGGATCTACCCAAGGAAAGAGGATCTAGCGAGCTACGCAGATCTCTTGTCCTGTGCGGGGTAAGGGTTATTGAATCTCTGTGTTGTAACTGCTTGACCAAGATAATATAAAGAAGACTTTGTGGACGTAGCCCCAGGGTGGGGGTGAACCACAATAACTCTGTGTATTGTGTTGATGTGTTTGTCTCTCTCTTTCTAAGTGCTCTGATATGTTTAGATAGATTTATTGATGCTTTGTGCTTATGAGATATGAATGCATGCTAGATATGATACATAAGATGCTAAGTGCTTAATATATTGAGTATAACATGTTTATAATTGCTAAGTGCTAGATCTGAGTAATTACTGTGATGCTCTGTGCTTTTTGCCAAGTGTATTAATGAATGTATGTTAGGAAATAACTGATGCTAAGTGCGTTGTAAGAAAGATAATCACATATTTGTGTCCTAGCTAAGGTTGCAGACACCTGAGTCCTGCAACCACCCCTACCACTACCTCAGGTGAGACTTCATATGCTTCGCAGGTGTTGTTGAAAGGGCCGGTAGTTAGGGCTTTGTTGGTGTACTCTTAAGTGTTGAACCCTGGGTCTACCCTTGTGCCAACAAATGGTTTCATTGTTGGGACCTGGAACTGTGATTGTTGGGAACTGAAGAAGAAGAAGCTTTGTGTGAAATAAGCTCTATGTGAAGATCTATTTCCCTAGTGCACAGTGTTCTATTTGACCTGTGAAGCTTTGTGACAAGAAAGAAAGGTCAGATCTGAAGAAGAGAGATCAGATCTGAAGAAAAAGAAGTCAGATCTATGAAGAAAGAGGTCAGATATGCAAGAAAAAGGTAAGATATGTAAGCTATGTGCTTTGATAAAGGTAAGAATGGTTAAAAGTCTTATATCTGGAAGCTTTGTGCTCTGTATAAGTAAGATAAGTGAATTTTTTTGTTTCTAAAGCATGGATCTAGGTATGTTTGATAGATTCTATCCTAGCTTCAAAACTAGGGCATTAATAGATTAAAGAAAGTTTGATATGAATAGATCTGATAAGTATAGTGATAGATATGTTATACCTATGCATAGAAAGAATTTTGGGACTAACCAATGGATGTAGGATCCTAGGAAGAAATTTTTGTAGGCTAACCGTTATGATCCTAGCACATAGTACTTGAAAAGTTGGGGATCATTGAAGAGAAAGAGAGGATTAACTCTTTGTTACAATTGCAGAAGGCTTGAACATCTTGCTAAGGAATGCCCTGGGTGAAGACCCAGTTGTCTTTGTTGTAAGGCTATGGACCATGAAGTACTGGATTTCCCTAGAATGATTTCTAGGCTTGAAAAGATGAATATAGAGCAAGCAAGAGATCAAGAGACTCAGATTATAGAGGAACCTCAAAAAAATCAGAGAAAGTATTGATGAAAATGCAAGAAACCCTTAATGATCACAGAGACCTCAGCTTATTAGAAATCTTCAAGAAGAAATAAAAAATCAAAGTGAGAATAGGAGACTTCGACATTGACTATGTTTTGGATGAAGAAACACATGTGAAAATTATGACAGAAGGAACCTGGAAAGCTATAGGAAGACCTGACATGACCCCTTCATTAGGAGGAATAGGGTTATTTAGAGGAAAGCTGGTAAACCTATGTGGAAATCTCACTCATATATCTATGAATGCTCATGGAGCTTCGACAGAAGAAGATTTTGAGATTTTTAAGTTCATGGAGGACAGTGCCTCGTTTACTATGTTACTTGGTAAACCTTGGATTGAGAAAGATCAAGCCAGAAAACAGGAAGAAGAAAAGGACCTAGAACAACAGAGACAAGAGTTAAGAGACTTCCTAACTAGAAGGATTGTGCAGTTGATTGAAGAATAGGAGAACAGATCAAGGGTTCGTGGCCCTAGGAACTTGGATGACAAAGTTGACAGAACACTAAAAGAACCACAGAGGACCAAAAAATATGTTGGACAAGTAATACCCGTGGATCTGAAGAAAGAATCTCAGCACTGCGAAGTTACCATGCCAAGAGAAGAAAAGAATCGGAATGAAAAAAGGGTGACCGAGACGAAGCTCACTGGAAAGAAGGCTAGAAAACTCATGAAGAAGAAAGTGAAGTTGGAGAAATTACAGAACATTCTAGAAGAAACCCTACAGAAGGAAAACATGCCGAATTTGAGCTTCGTCAAGATAGCAGAACAACGACATATGTCACTTCACCATGTCGAAGTAATATAACCATTAGAAGATGATATACCCATTCTGTTGATGGCCTGAATGTCTTGAAAGAAAGTTATGACATGTTACCTGACCGTTAGACTATGCCATAACAGACAGATCAAGAGTTAATGGACCCTCCTATTTGTTGCAAGCAGTTTGTTACAACTTTACTTACTTATTCCATCGTGCCATGCTCGGAAGACACTTTTGCCAATTGAGATCTTGATCTCACAGAATACCCTCATTGTGGAATAGTGACTACCCTGCCTTGCTCTCTACTCGATTACGATACCTTCATCCCCTTGACAACATGAGAAAGTGATCCTGAGCTTACATGTCTGACGAGCTTAGCGCAGCAGAAGAATCGGTGAGAGAAGTACTCACTAGCTTAAGAATCGAAAGAGTTATGTCAGAAAGAGGAATGTCCACTGGATTCCAAGCCTCGTCGTCAAGAGGAGTAGCAACTTCTCCATCCAATGCTCAAGCTGGACCATCCTGACAGACCGCCGAGAAACATACTAAACATAGAGATGACATCGCGAATGCCAAGCTGATCCCAAACATCTTTCCCTCTTACATACCTCCTCTGAAAGGTGAAATCAACCGTGACAGTGTGCCTCGAGATTACGACTATCCTATGATCATTGCGTACCTACCAAAGGGTGTGCACGTAGTTTTCACTGAGCAGACCAAGCTCGCAGCATTGAAGTTTTGCGACTTCAACCTTGGTGACCAGAAATCCTATAGTATGCTTGCCCCGCACAAGTATCTGATGATGAAAAAGGGGAAGAATTCCAAGATCGTCCCTCAGCAATGGATGATGAAGCTCATGCAGTCCACCTTACTTAATGTAATGAAGATTTCACACTTTGGCAGGCACCAGGAGGTGAACGCTTGCATAAAATTGCTACTGGCGAGCTACCATGGAGTATATCTCTGGTTGAACCGACATATAATGATTGATCCGACATTGATCAATCAGATCACTGGGCTGAGCATCCAGGGCCCTGACCCCCAAGACTATTACCCTGGAAAGACCACAGATTGCACTCTTTCACAGAAGATTAAAGAGGCCTATGGAAATGTTAAAAAAGGAGCACGAGGTTACAAGGTAACCTCTATTGACAATGGCATAGTACACCTTGCCTATCATAAGATTGCAAGAAAGTTAGTCTGCAAGAACAGACCGACACAAGTATCTGGGTTTGTAGTTGATCTCACAGGAAAATGTGTAGAAGGAGTCCAAATGAGCTGGTCAAAGTACTTAGCAGATCAAATTGAATTGGATGGAAGAGAAGCGCAAGACCAAGGATATGAGTTCCACTTCAATTGGCTTCTCATCCCAATCGCCTTCATAGCATGGGAGATGCCAGAGGATGTCATTTTTCCAGAAACCCTACCATTTGAACCATGGGCTACGAAGTTCAGTACATTATGGTACACGACAGATATGAGCAGGCAATGGTAGTCGAATACCCTCTTTCATAGATACTACATCCAGTTGAAGACCGCAATACAAGCCATACCTCGCATTACTCCGAACACACTCCACAGATTTATACCCATAATGAAGTTCAGCGTGGACCGCCACTTCATATACCTAACTCCACGCATTGATGAGCACCAGGAACAACTACAGTCCTATTATAAACTGACAGAAGAAGACCTTCAATAGATCACCAAGGAATGGTCGGCGGACCTCCTCGTTGCAGCAAATCCAATGGATATTTCAGATATCAGCAGCCCAGAAGTTGCGCAGGACACACCTGGGCCTAGTAAGACACAAAAGACAAAGAAGACAAAGAAGACAAAGGAGACGAAGAAAACTAAAGAGGTTCAAGATGTGGATAGCCACTCTGTAAGGACAGCTTTCGTCACACCAAATGAAGAAGGTAACGACGAAGACCTAGAAGAAGTTGAACAGAAACTAGAAGATGAAGTCAAATTTCTAAAGAAAAGAAAAGGTTCACCTTCTGTTGGCATCAGAAGTCACTCCTGGATTGCGATAGGAGTAATCCTGAGGCCCATCAGTTTAAATGTCACAATTTGTTGATAAATGGTGATGGGTGGAAGTAAACTCAGAACAATATTGTTCTAACTCAGAAACTAGGCTAGGCATGCACAAGAAGATGAGGTCTTGATTCAATTTCAGGCAATGAGTTGTAATAAGGGTGAGTAGGAGGAAGACTTCTGTGAAGAGATGTGAAGGGATGTTGTAGGCATCAGGCTTCCAACAACCTGAAGAAGAAAACTTTGAACATAAGAACCTTTTATATTCAAAAGTGAAAACACTAAAAGAACGTAATAGAATTATAATAATTCCTTTATCATAACACAGTCACGACGATTCATGTGAATCATTCAGTCATGAACTCTTTCAGTATGAGATCGAAACAATATGAAAAAGAGAGTTGCCTTACATTAAACAAGGAAATTTCATATACAGAAACATAGCCAAGAAAACCAGTGCTTCATTAAAACATTACAGTTGGGAGCTCTTCTCTACCATCCATCCCCACGGAAATACAAAAACTGAGTATATATACTCAGGGAAATTTTCCACCTTCACAACAGGAAGGTAGCTGAGACATTAAAGTCCAAATTAGCGTGTGCAGGCTCCTTAGTCAAACCTAGACGGAACTCCTTCGTTAGATGCAATCTTAACTCAGCATGGCTCTTGCCGGGGGACCTACATACAAGGGTACCATGAGTTGATTGCTCCAGGCCTTTTCCATGCCTTCCATTTATGAGTTGAGATGAGGTCTCAACCACCTGCTCAATATTCATTAACTGCTTCTTCCATGGAGGGTGGTCGAGACTGAAAACATAAAAAGAAACCCTTTTTCCTTTGAAGTCCCAATAGATGAAATGTCGAAATGGCTCCTGGGTGCTTTTTCGCATCTCACGTTTCGGGGTTTTGAAATGCAGTGGAAGAGAAACCTCTTTGTTAATATTATGGTAGCTGCGGGAGGGATTTACCCCCACATGTGAACCTGATGAGAATAGAAGACTCCAGGAAGCAAGAGAAACCCTAATGAATTGGCTAATAACCCTANATTAGGCTATTAGCCTCCAAGAGAAGAAGTCGGCCAGAATTAATAATAATATACTGAATAGACACATACCTAGAAGGAGAAGTCGACCCTAGCAAACTGGCAGGATTACTATAAATATAGGGCGCCACTTCTCATTTGACATCATCTTAGAATTGCAATTTCCCAGTTGGTGCGCACTGTAGTTGCAGTCTGGTGCGTAGGTTTGGAGGAGGGTTGCAGGTGCAGCTGCAACAGCAGCTAGTTTCAATATTGGCTTGGATATCTCTTGTCTAGGGTTTGGAACATCTAATCAGTCTTTTGTGATTTTCTATCCTTGGGGATTGATGCGCTACTCTTTGTTTGGCTATCTAGCCTAGGGTTTTCTTCCGAAGGAATTCTCAGGTCAAGGTTAAGGTGCTCAGAGGGAGGCTTCATCCTATGGTTGGGTGACGAAGGTATTGTCAATGATAAAACGAGCACACCATCTTCTATATTCTAACAGGTTATGGGCCCACACCCCTTCA
>JASDQU010317388.1:0-13391 GCA_032191745.1 Picea mariana | reverse complement strand
AATGGACTGATAACTTGACAATTTACCTGTCAAATTCCATCTGTACTGTAATCAAATTCTATTCCTGCTGTCAAAGTAGAGCCCATATCAGATCACTCATAATTATTATTGTCATGAACGGTTTTAATCGATTTGCTTAGCTTCGAATATGTACTTTACTTGAACCAGACTACGTCGACATTACAGTCAAATTATGCCTCATTGTTAAAATGTTTTGTTTATCTATATAAATAGAACTCGAGTACCCAGTTTTCGAAATCCCGAGAAAAAAATCCTATTTCCTATAAAAACTTACAATGAAAGTAGTAAACAAATAGATTTGAAGTACAAGGAACCATTTCTTAAATCTGGTTCGATAGGGAAAAGGAAAAGATAAAAGTTGGGTTGATGGCACATCATCTAAACTGAATCCGACAATTAAACTGAATCCGAATCCGACAATCAGAGAAGAGGTAAAAGTAATAAAGCTGGACCAACACCAAAATTATATATAGAGAGAGAAAGAGAGAGAGACGACAGAGGCGACTGTTAGTGCCAGGGGAGACTGAGATGGGGACGGTGAGTTTTGCTCGCTTTCGCTTTTTGACTGACACCAACGCCAATATACATATATTCTAAAGTGTGTGTGCACACAGATAGATTCGGTGACCGAGTTGCACTCTTAGAATTCGAACTTGAGACCTTTTAACTAAGGATACGAGGACTTCGAAACATTTCAGATTAAATGGAATCTTCCACCCCTGCTAACCATATGAGCTGAATATATTGTATATTCTTTGCGTGCGTGCAATGGAGTTATCCACAGTGTTGGGTTGAACTATCATTTCATCCACTAGTGATAAATCCTTGAATTCTGTCCATAAATTAACCTGGGCAGCACAGGGCAGAGCAAAGTGTTTGGTATGAAGCTTTGATCGACTGACAATGGTAGACATAAAATGTGTGTTTGCTTCGTGAACATACCACAAAGGAGGAGAGCCCACGAGAAACCCAAAACCGAGCACAATACAACACACAAGCTAATGCACCAAGCGCGCCAGTGCCAAGCCACGACCAAGGGAGAAACCACGAGAAATCCAACAGGTTTCCTGGCCAGTGAATAAGCCAACACTTAAGATCGAGCATTAAAGCCCAACGTCAAGCCAACTGAGGAGTTTATAAGCAAGCATTATGCACTAAGTCACAAGCCATGAGGTGGAGAGACCACAAGGGGTCGTGGTTCCTCCAACGCCCAACCAAGCCCAGAAAACCCTATTCCCGATGCCAACCGGTCTCAACACCCTCGGCTCGAGCGATCAAATGCAATTTGTGGTTCCTCTGGGTGGATCGGAAACACCAACTACAACCCAAAATTCGAAACATAAAATCAGATAAAAAATAAATAAAATGGACTGTAAAAACTAGCATGCTGACCATACATGCAAACCAAAACAAATATATTGAGAGTTTGCCCTAAAAGAAAAAGTGTCTAAGAACTACACCAACTGGATTCTCACCTGCAACTAAGCCGAAACATGCTCACCTCCTACTGGCCTGCTTGCCTCACGCTATCCCTCTACGCTTTGGTAGTTGCCAGTGCGCCAAAGCCCAAGCTCAAGATCAAACGCACACCAGGTCATGAGGAAAGAGCCCGCAAGGGAATACAATCCATTGCACTACTGAGGGAAGAGGAACCCTCGACCCGCAGCTACAGAGGAAGAGGCGGTTGGGAAAGAGTATTGTGCGATGTATGAGTGGGAGCGGGGGGTAGGGTTTTAGGCACTGAGACCCGGGGGGAGGGGGCACATGGGCCTCATGGGAGGACCCACGATGCCCAACCTTGATTATTTAATTTTTTTATTATTATTTTAATTAGTTAGTAAATATTTATTTATTTATTGACTTTTTTTTTTTTAATAAACATGCTTTAAGGTATAATTAAATTATTTTGTTTTAAAAACATATTTTTTTATATAATTATTAATTTACAGATTTTATTTAATTTTATTTTTCTATATAGAGAAATATAAAGTTTTAGATTTTTATTTTGTAAGTTAATGAATTAAAAGAGATTTATTAATGTTATTAAAAGAGATTTGATGCACATTAGCGAGTGTGTTATAGGGCTGGCATAGCTTGCAAGGAAAGAGGGTTAACATCTTACCCGAACATGTTACCAAGATTAGAGGATTTTGACCCCGACCTTTAGCCACTTACCCTAAAGAGAGTAATGTATGTTTACAGACAAGTAAAAAAAAAACTTACGCCTAACCCTATGTTTGAAAGTATAAGTTTGAGCGAATGTGAACTGCCTTAGACTCTTCCCTGATAAGCATTTGGTTTGATGCAGATTCAATTATTCAAGATGGTTAGGACTTAAGGAAATTGAGGCAGGGGGACATTGTCGCAAGGACCGCCAACGTCAGCGCTGCCACCACCATCGCCTGAATTAGCTCTCATCTTGCGCTCTTTGGAGGCTATTAATGAGACTTTGAAGGGGCGTCAGTCAGCAAATGTCAAATTGGAATCCCCACCATCTAGAGTGGGTAACCCTGAAGCGTCGAGGGACTCAGAGGGAGGGCCTCCACCCGGTGACATCACCAGAGAACTACAGAAGATCAAACTCCTAGAGTTTGTCGGGGTTTGTGCAAGTGAACGTATGGAGGCATGGTTGGAAGGAATGACACGATGTTTCGCCTTAAGAGACTATGCTTCCACATCAAAGGCAAAAATAACAATCTTTCAGTTGAGGAACAATGCCTTAAGCTGGTGGGGTAACCTGGAGAGACAATTGCACCTTACCCCAGACACCATCTCATGGGAACTTTTTGAGGAAAGGTTCCAGAGGAAATATTTGCCGGCTTACTACGAGGAACAACAGGTGGGAGCATTTCATGCTCTAGTTCAGGGAAATAGGAATGTGGAAGAGTACGAGATCAGGTTCATGGAGTTGGTAAAATATGTCTTGTACATGGATACCGATCAACGACAGGCATAACGTTTTGTGTACGGGTTAAACACTAAGATAAGGGCCATGGTACGGATGTGGAAAACGTCATCAATAGCTGAAGCAGTTGAAAATGCACTTTATGCAGAGGAGCACATGAGCTTAAACAGAGGTATGCGATCAACCTTTCCACAACATCTTGGATTCATGGGGAAGGCCCCTAGGACCTTCTCTAGGGGAGGAAGCTCTAGGCCGCCTCCTTATGGAAATAAAGTCGCACTTAGAACAATTGCTACAGGTATTTCAATGACAGTGAGTGCAACATCCCACTCATCACCAATGACGCACGCAGGTCCACGACCTTCTCAGGGAGAAACAAGTAGGGGCAGGGGCTCCAAGGGAGGAACTCATTTCAGAAACCGTCACAGGGCAGTGCATAGGTTCCATCTCGTGTTACTTGTTGGGGGTGTGGAGGACCCCATTACCAACGAGACTGCCCAAAGTTGCAAGCATGATTTGTGCATAGAGAAGGAAAGGCCCTGATGGGAAGAGCGAGTAGTAGACACCAGATTTATGCAACGGTTAATAATCGCCAGGCAGAACATTAATCCATGGTTGTGGAGTCGTCAGGTACACTAAATCATGTCAATGTTCAAATTTTATTTGATTCTGGTGCTATAGATAGTTTCATTTCACCTTCTACATTAGAAAAGTGTGGGTTGGCAGCCTACGAGCACGATGACTTTAAACAAGTCGAGATGGCTTTGGGGGAAAAACAAGCGGTAGGAACCATCGTTGATAATTGTCTAGTAGACCTGGGAGTGTGTACTACTAGGTTGAAGGTATACACCACTGCTATGGGGACATATAACCTAATCATTAGAATGGATTGGTTAGAAGCCCATCAAGCTATGGTAGATTGTTTCGCGAAAAAGGTGCTTTGTGTTGACGATGAAGGAAGGCCAACAGAGATCCACGGTGTGTGGAGGAAGGTGTCTCTATGCTTTATCTCGACCGTGAAGGTTAAATGTTGCATGAGGCAAGGGTGCCGACTATATGTAGTGGAAGCAGTCAATGAATGGAAAGGACCCTCGTTGGATCAGTACCCAATATTGTCGAAGTTTAAGGATATTTTTCCGAAAGAGTTTCCAGGGTTACCTCCTGAGAGGGAGCTTGATTTTACCATTGAGCTAAAACCTAGTGCGGAGCCAATTTCCAAGACTCTGTATAGGATGACAGTGCCAGAACTTTGTGAGTTGCAGATGCAGTTGAAAGAACTACTCGACTTAGGGCTAATAAGGCCTAGTGTCTCACCTTGGGGTGCACCAATAATTTTTGTGAAGAAGAAGGATGGTTCCTTACGACTGTGTATAGATTACAGGGACTTGAACCATGCTACAGTGAAAAATAGGTACCCAATTCCACGGATAGATGATCTCTTCGATCAGATGAAAGGAACAACGGTGTTCTCAAAAATTGATTTGCGATTAGGGTATCACTAGTTAAGGATTAAGGAAGGCGATATTCCTAAAACTGCATTCCGGACGCAGTTTGGGCATTACAAGTTCGTTGTAGTACCTTTCGGTTTGACCAATGTGCCAACAGTATTCATGAGCCTCATGAATGGTGTATTCCGAAAGTACTTAGACCGCTTTGTACAGGTCTTTCTGGATGATATCCTCATCTATTCCAAGAACAAAAGAGAACATGAGGAGCACTTGCGAGTGGTGTTGTCATGCCTTAGAGAGAAAAAAATGTATGGAAAGTTGTCGAAGTGTTCTTTCTTCTAGAAAGAAATTCACTATTTAGGTCATATCATTTCTGGTGAAGGAATCTCTGTAGACCCAGAAAAGGTAAAGGCCATTATGGAATGGCCAGTGCCAAAAAATGCTCATGAGGTAAGAAGCTTCATGGGGCTAGCGGGTTATTATCAGAAATTTGTGGAAGGGTTCTGTAAAATAGTGAAACCCATCACCACTTTGCAGCTCAAGGGGGTCATGTATGAATGGACAAAAGAATGTGATAGTGCATTCATTAAGTTTAAGAGGTTACTAACTAGTGCACCAATTCTGCGAGTGCTGGATATGGAAAAAGACTTCACAGTCTGCACGGATGCCTCAAAGCAAGGGTTGGGAGTCATGCTAATGCAGGATGGAGGAGTGATAGTGTATGCGTCAACGAAGTTGAAGAAACATGAGGAGCTTTATGCTACTCATGATTTAGAGTTGGCAGCTGTAATCCTAGCTCTGAAACTTTGGAGGCACTAACTTTTGGGGCGAAATTTTGAGCTCAAAATGAACCATGAAAGTTTAAAACATCTCTTCACTCAAAGGGATCTCAATGCTAGGCAGAGGCGATGGAGTGAGTTTATGAGTGAGTACGATTTTGGAATTTCATACATCAAGGGAAAGGAAAATGTGGTCGCAGATGCCTTGAGTAGGAGACCATGTGTCTTCTCGTTGGTACCCTTAAAGTCAATCTTAGGGAGCATGTGTTGGGGCAACTTCTTGGAGATAGTTGGTATTTCAAAGTTACTTCAACCCTCCAGAGTGGGAGGAAATTAGATCCAAAGTATGAAGGATATAGCCTGGAAGCAGATGGACTATTAAGATATCAAGAAAGGATGTACATCCCCGAAGGTGGGGATATTCAAAGCATCATACTGAAGGAATCCCATAGAGAACTTTATTGTGCGCATCCGGGTGTGAAGAAAATGTATGCAGCCATGAAGAAGCTATTCTTCTGGGTAGGCATGAAGCGTGATGTAGTCCATTTCGTCGCCAAGTTCCTAGAGTGTCAACAAGTGAAAGCTGACCACCACCACCCGGCAGGTCTCCTACAACCGCATGATGTCCCTACGTCCAAGTGGGAAGTCATTTCTATGGTTTTTGTTGTGGGATTGTCGCTCACATCGCATAGACACAATGCCATTCTTGTGATAGTTGATAAGTTGACCAAGAGTGCTCATTTTATTCTGGTTAGAGACACTTACGATGTCACTGATGTGGCATGCATGTTTGTAAGTGAGGTCATCTGTTTGCACGGGATACCCAAGAAGATCATTTCTGATAGGGAATCCATATTCACTTCTAGGTTTTGGACAAGTTTGCAGTCAACGTTGGGGACTCGGTTGAACTCAAGCACAACTTATCAGCCTAAAACAGATGGGAAAACTGAGAGACTAAATCAGGTTATGGAAGACATGCTTAGGATGTATGTTATAGATAATCAAACCCATTGGGAGAAGTACCTACGTTTGTTAGAGTTCACCAATAATAACAATTTTCATAGCTCCATTGGAATGCCACCCTATGAAGCTCTGTATGGAAGGCCATGCAGAACACCATTGAGTTGGGAAAGGTTGGAAGACCGAGTGACAGTTGGGCCATAATTGATTCAAGAGATGGAGGAACATGTGATTCAGATTAGGCAGAGACTAAAGGAAGCACATGATAGACAGAAAAGTTATGTTGATGCACATAGGACTGGTCGAAGTTATAAAGTGGGAGATCAAGTTTTCATTCGTGTCAGGCCTAATAAGAGTACCATTCGGTTCGGGAAGGGGAAAAAGTTGTCGCCTCGATTTATAGGACCGTTCAAAACCAAGAGAGAATTGGACCCGTTTCCTATCATCTCGTACTGTCACCCCACTTGCATAAAACTCATAATGTTTTTCATGTATCTGTTCTACGTCATTATGTTGCTGACGAATCTCATAAACTGAATAGGAAGGAATTGCAGGTATCGAACGCGGGAACCCTCACGGTAGAACTGTTACGCATATTGGACTGTAGGTTCCGACAACTCAGCAACCGTTTGGTAGACCAAGTTAAGGTCCAGTGGGACAAGTATAGCCCAGGATCTGCTACTTGGGAGGATGTCGAGACATTACGACGATATCATCCCTCACTTTTTTGACCACCTCAAGAATATGTTTCTCGAAGGTTGGGTGTATGTAATGCCACCTTTTGACTTAAACAACTAGAATCACCTAAGGCCTAATCACCTTTATTTTCTATTCAGTGTGAAACTATTAATGATACACTTGAACTTTTAAGACGTATGAACCTATATGAATGTTTAACGTTATTTGAATGATGATGGATATTATACAATCTATTATGTGAATGACAATTCTATGAATGTTTAACATTATTTGAATGATGAGGGATATGATGCAATCGATTATGTGAATGACAATTCTATGAATGTTTAATGTTATTTGAATGATGATGGATATGATGCAATCTATTATGTGAATGTCAATTCTATGAATGATTAACGTTAATTGAATTATGGGGATATTGTGCGATCTATTTCTAAATTGAAAATTTTGACATTTAAATTTGTTGGTACGTGCATACTAAATTGAGATTATGGTTGAATGCATTTACATGATGATAATGCATAGATATGTATGAGTTTGTGTTATAGACTAATCTGCAGGTCAATGGGCTATGAAATAACCAAAGGATAATGATAATGAAAGTGGATGTCATGAACACCGACTGAGAAACAATATGGTATGCATCTTTGTATGTGAAATTGTGTTGGTTCAAATGCATTGCTATGATATATGGACTAATGCAGGTTTTTCAGGTGGTGAGACTGCCTAAAACTGAATATACGATGACAAAATTCCCAGCAACACAGTGCCACTGTATGTTCCATGGTAGGATGTGGACCCTAGTCCTGTTAGGAGGGGTGGAGGCATTTCCCACTTTGTATCCTCTGAAACCTGGAGTCATGGGAGGACGATGTTATCTCACGCTCCCCTAGACGTGTGATGATGATTGTCAGTTTCTTGCTGGGGAAGCTTGGTCAAGATAGTTGACACTTCCGTTTACGGGTTCTATTTGGAGTTAGGTAAATATAGTTGACGCTCCAAGATAGTCCAGCAGAGGAAGGATAGGGATAGAAGACATAAGTAAGTTAGGGAGAACAGATGAGTAGAAATAGTTGAGAGTGTGTGGGAATTTTGCATTATAGTGGAATTTATTGTTTTCCCCTTTTGAAAAGAAAATATGTGTATATGTATATTCATAATTGCTTAACTGAACTACAATTATCTAAATGAACGTTGTTGTGATAATTATTGTGATTGAGGGATTTTACAAACATTTTAATTGGTTTACTATATTTTATGAAATGAATGGTCTTGTTGATTGGATTGGACACATACAAGAATTACTATATGTGTGATAATTATTGTCATTAGTACATGCGCGAGCCTTGTATGTGCTAGCTACACATGCATTTCTTGCACATGTACACTAGTATGTATAAGTTTTTTTTTGGCTTACTGATAATGTTGTTTATTTGATGTGGATGTATGAACCATATGTCATTACCCTTGTATTGTAAATTACTCTAACTTTGAGATGAAGTTTCTTGAAGGGTGGGTGTATGTAACAACCCTAATTAACTATGTAATTATCATGAATGATAAATATTAATTTAATTAATTATTAAAATAACTTTATGGAGACTTTATTATAATATTATTAAAATTGGTAGATGAAGTAATTAATGGGAGGGATAAGGTGGTTGAGGAATTAATGGGGAATAAGGCGGTTGGAGAAAGGGATTCGAGGGAGAAATATAAGGGAGAGGGGAGAACTCGAGGAAAAGGATCTTTGGTTTTTGGGAGGTAAGAAAATTTGGGGGAAGGAGGAAGAGAGGAAAGAACAATTTTGCTTGGACAGTTTTGTTGGAGGATTCTCACAGGGGCACAGTTGTTGCTGGGAATTTTGGGCTCAAGGGCCAGAAAACCATAAGGATTCCTAGAGCTAGGGAGCCAAAGAGGCTGTTCCTAGTTGGCTGAGAGGTTAATACTCAGTTTGGGAAGGATCAACAGCACCAACAACATCATCAACCAGGAAAGGGCTAAAACACTAAGCTTAAGGTTGAGGTAAATACCTTATGCATTTTTTGCTTGCTGTTATCATTATATTCCTGTTAATCATTATATTGTTGTTAGTCATTATACTGTTGTTAGTATGTTGCTAAACTGTCAATTATTATGTTGGAACAATACTTAAAGAAGTAGGTTAGAAAGAATTTATGTATTTATATTTATTTTTATGAGGCTCTGTATTTACAAGCCTTACAACATTCACCGATGATGCTCCTTTTTACCTTGGACAAAGGCCATAAGATTTTACTAAAATATGTTACTAAAAAAAACACATGCACCCAATTCTTACCAACAAATTAGTAAACTTATGTTTAGTCAACAACAATGCTGAAGAAAAATGAAATCCCCCCATCTCAAGACAAATTAAAAAAAAAAATGAAATTCTCTTATTCTAGTTGCTTATTATTATAGAATTATAAGCAACATTTTCATTGAGAGTGATCATTTCCATTTCCTCGTTGTTTACAAGCAACATTTTTAGAAAGTGGGATCATTTCATTTTCTAGTTGCTTATTATTATAGAATTATAAGCAACATTTTCATTGAGTGGGATCATTTCCATTTCCTAGTTGTTTATAAGCAACATTTTTAGAAGGTGGGATCATTTTATTTTCCAGTTGTTTATAGGATGTACATATATCATGAATTTTATAGTACATTGTGAGCTTAAAAAAACTCAATGAATTATAGGCATGGAATGCAACAATGCCACACCACAAATAGATGTGTATCATTTAAAGTTAAAAAATTAGAGAAAATGGATGCAACTTAGGGTTAAAATAACAAATACTACAGGATGATTTTTAGGCTTTGATGTATACCTTTAAATGCTAAAACACGTACAAAGTCTCACACAAGGCATAACAATGATTTCAATTATTAATTTAAATTAACCTTAATAGTAGTCAAAATATTCCTTGAATCTTTAGTTAAAATTTCACCATACAAAGTGTAATGTTCCCCAACCCAACTGAGGGACATTACGATGCAACATACTCATAAAAACAAAATTTCTGCTAACTAATTTAATTCATTTACAGTGAACTCATTTCATGTAGCTTTCAACTACGAATTAAAACATATTTAACAACCACCTATAACCATAAAATAGATGCATCTACGACATGCTAATAATCAACATGAAATGCAACTTAATCATTCACACATCAGCATATAAAACATTCCTAAATACACAGAGTTCATGCACAACAAATAAACTAATGAAATAACACAACAACATGATAAAACACTTGTCTTTAAACAAGAGTTGTGAAACCAACTGCTTGGGACAGACGTTCCAACCAACCATAGACCAATTGTTCCAAATATCAACAACCATTCACCCCCGAGTTGAGGCTAGTAATCCACAAAAGAGGGTGGTCGCTCACATTCCACTCACAACTCATAAAACCAACAACCCACTGATATCTTCCTACAACTATCTTGATTTTCCACCAACTCTCTTCCTCTTGACCCGCGCAACCTAAGGAATGTACCCCTTCACTGATATCAGTCCCTCGGGCATCCCATTCATTTATTAGGGTCTCTCTGGCACATGTAACTAGGAATCTCTCAGCTGGCAACTCAAGGGAACTTGCTGCTAGGAAAAACTACCAACAAACAACAATAAACACTTTCTTTTTTAGTGCAACTCACCCAAGAGTTCACTCTTTAGACCTGGAAACCTGACTCTTCAGTTTCCAGCTCCAAATACACTCCAATACACTCTAGCTTGCACTAAAATTCACCCTCCATGGTTGCACCAGCTCCAAGCTCTTTTTCTGGCTCCTCATGCACACAAACTCAATGTGTAAAATTGTTATCCCAACCCATATGAATTTCCTCTCTCTTGACTTGCCTTGCTTGACTCACACTCTTCCCCAAGCTGATTGTACTCAACCCCCATGTGCCCAATAACTATGGGATGTGACTACTCACACTCACCCTCTTACATGTATTCAATGATTGACTTTGGGAATACTCAATAAAAAATTGGAAGGTTCATAAACAAATAACAAATTTAGGAAAATGGGTTGGATTAATATTCATGGATAATTCCCCCTTGGACCCCTCTTGGACATTATCCTAGACACTACCCTCTCTTGTGGATTAATTCATCCCCCATCTCTTGTCTATGTCCCCTCAACAATTGACATCACATTTTATTTATAAAACAAGGAAATACAATTCACATATTACATCGCTTGGTCGTAGCCACATATTATATCTACCTAAGCATTAATTAAATCGTGGATTATAGTGGGGATGTTACACAGAGACCAAAGTTTAGAAAAAATGCACAACAAAAGCATTAAAATGCTAATATCAAATGAGAATTCACTGACAAAAATTATACATGACATTGACATTGTTTGAATCCTAAATACATTGAATACATTATCTATGGAGATGCTAAAACAAAATAGATTACATAATGGGAATCATTTACATACAAAAAGACGAGAATGGATTATGAGACCACCTATTTCATTTGTCTTTCTTTGTTGTCGACGAAGAGCATTTAGAGGTAGTGATGACATTACTATTTTTTTTGCGAATATATACACATCCTCAATCAACTTTAACAATGTGAATAGATTGTTCATCACTATTCTCTATTATGATCATCTCCACTTACAATTTGTTAGGATAATGCAAGGCCAAATTGGATCCCTATCAAAGTTGCATGTGGGAACCCAACAACTTTTTCCAGTGTGGCAAGAAACATAACACCTTTTTCTTACTTAGTTTTTCTTAATCTATAGGTAAGAAGAAACCAATGAAGGAAATAGAATAGAAGTAGAAAATGAAAGATGCTTGTTAGACACAGGAAAAATAGAATAGAAGAAGAAAATGAAGAACTTGCAAGATCGAAAAGAGCTTGTTAGACGTCATGGTCCCGACACTCGACTCTGGCATTGAGTGGATGACCATTACGTTTGAAGGGTTGTGTGGTAGTTAAGAGACTGTTTGGTTGCATGCAGTGGATTAAATCATAGTTACCAAATTTGGCCGAATCGGGCTGAAGAATTAAAAAATTCAACAATTTGGTTCGATTTGGCCATTAATACACTAAATTCAATTCAATACGGGAAAAGTAGTTTAGCAAGTCATCCTCCATCTGCGCTTCGCTCTATTAGGATATTTAGACACTTAGGAGTTAGTTAAGATCTACTTGGTCTAATGTGTCGATAGGTAAAAGTGTGTTTCTTTAGTATGCATTAGTTTTCATTTGTAGTTAGGAAATCCGACGGTCACAATATGTTCCCGACATAGAGTGATCCGACGGTTCATACTCTCCTCGATCTTAATGACCATTGATCCGTGGATTAACACCCGATTGGTCCATGATCTATATTTAAAGAGCATGGAGGGTCATTTGCCAATGATCGATTGTGAGAAATTCTCTTGTAAAATCTCTCTTTAATCTTTTTCTTTGCATTAATAAACTGCTCCAAGTGGCCGCGTTGGCTGGGGCCGTGGATGTTTCCCTGTAGGGGTTTTACCACGTGAAAACATCGGTGTATTGATATTTGATCTGGTTATGTGAGTGGTTACTGAAGGTGTTTGTCCTCTGTTGGAATACCTGTGTTGTCGAACATGGTATCAGAGCCTGTTTGAAGACCTGCTCCTGTTGTAGATCGAGATCGTGAAGCCAAGTTGCCTCATCTCCATTTTATGTCATTTACGTACATTTATGGGTTGAGAGGATTGTTCCATTGCGTCCGGAGCACTCGTTTCATTCATGAACACTTTTCTTTTCACTCGAAAAGGTTTCCGTTTTCCCAAGATACGACCATTACAGTCAGATTCGGAGGTATAAAGTTTGAATACGCATTTTAAATTTTTTTTGCAGAGAAGTATTTTGGTTTTATTTCAGTTTTGTATTTTTTATTTTCGGGTTGCTACTCTTTTAGATCTACGTATTCTCTTTGCCCCGCACCCTATGTGATCTTGGCAAATCAGAAACAGATAGGAAAATGTGCATCTTCTGGGTAAGCTAACCAAGATCTAACCCTTGTTGTCATCGAGAAACAAAAAATTTTTCTTGTGTGAAAAGAGTTTTTTTTAGCACGCTCTCCAAGGCCATCTTCAAAAACAACAACAAGAACAACAACCCCAATCCTCCTTCTGATTATTACAATATGTTTTGCTAGACCATTTGGTTAAAAGTTGCCTTATTAAGTAAGAGGTCTTGAGTTCAAATCTCTCTTTTGTTACTTTTTTTGAAAAAGTTCATGCTAAAATTGTAAAGTGTATTTCATTTTAAGTATAAAAGTGAATCACTATAAGTAGCTTTAATATTTTATTTTAGAGTTGTTTATTTTGCATGCAACTTTTCTTTGTAAAAGTGAGCCCCATTTCTCTTTATAAAAGTGGGTCACTTCATAAAGCAACTTACATTACCACATGGTCCTTGTTGATACTGAGAGGGGGGTGAATCAGTATCAAGTACAATTTAAAACCTTTTTCAACTTATACTTAAACCATTCAACTATATCCAATGAGCAATGAACAATAGTATAAGAGTTACACCAATACACCACA
>JASDQU010317386.1:0-13286 GCA_032191745.1 Picea mariana | reverse complement strand
TATTTTAAGTTCTCACCTGGAACGTCTACTCTTTTATCCTTATCACAATGGACCTACATGTCACTCTACCCATCTGTCAAACTCTTTAGTTGACAAGTATGCTGTTAGTTTTGACTTTTCAAATAATCCAAAGAAAAAAATAACAAAGTGGGTGACCCAAAAAACAAAGTAGTGGTGTTCTAAAATATATATAACTCATGTATTGTCCTAGGTAAACTATCACCAAGAATGACCATTTATATATCAATATAATGCTAAAGATGAGGTTGAACAATCACTTGTCATTATTGAATAATTGGTATAACACAACAATGTCAAAAAATACACACAACTCTTAACACAGACAACTTAGAAAAACATATCATACTCATTGTTAGCACCATAATTCACCTCTGGATTGCGGAAAAGGTAATCCCAGTACCCATAAGGTTATATTTCATGGTTAATGGATTTAAAATGGTCAAATGGGGCAGACTCAAGAGAATATCATTTTAACTCAGAAAACTGGTGCAATATGCATAGGCAAATGAGGTCTTGATCAACTTCAGCCAATAATTTGTAGTAAGGGTGAGTAGGAGGATGAAATTGAGGAGAATATGTAAAGGTCTACTATGAAAATTAGGTCTTCCAACAACCTAAGGAGGAAAAACTATGAAAACAAGATCCTCTTGAATTTGAAGTTTCGGGAAACTGAAAACGCTATAACTGCACTACAATCAAACATCCATTACAACATAGTCACCACAATCCATGCGAATACTTCAATCATGAACATTCAATATCAGACGCAAATATGATGGAAATAGAAGCTAACATTCATTAAACAAGAATTCTCAAATAAAGTTACATAACCAGAGAGCCAGAGCTTCATTAAAACATTACAATACATGAGCTTAGCTCAACAATCGACGTTAAAAAAATATCAATACTACATACATATAATCAGAATTGCTACAACCACTAGGAGTGTGATCAGACCACTGCATTAACATTTTTAGTCGGTTCCTCCTCTATCATATGTGAGCTAGGTGCAGTTATGTGCTTTACAGAAAAATCTGTCCATAATTGACAGTCTTCCTTTATGACCACTCTCTGCATGTTTTCCATTTACGGGATGAGACGAGGTCTCAACTGCCGCCCCACTTTCATTAACTTTCTAGATAGGGATCATGATGGGCCACACTCTGAACTTCACCCTTTGGAGATTTGTTGGACGCTTGCAGGGAGGTCTTGGCAGGTAGACGCGGCCGTTGATGATAGGGAGTTAACGAGATGACTTGGACTGCGTGGGTGCCAAAATGTCATATCTTCACCCGACTTAGGATAAAAACATTTGATGGGTTTTCTGAGCCCTCTTCTTTCATTTTTTCTGCGCCAGAATGCTACTTCCTAGGGAAAACACCCCCCCCGATCAATAATGTGTGCTAACATTAGGCTCCATGGGGGATGGTACGCTCCCTGTGAGCTACCAAGAACTTGCAGCTTTAGTCGCCTTACTGTTGGGTTGTGGAGTCACTTATTAAAAGAATAAACAAAAGGAAAAATGATATTTATAATGACATGGGAAGCCATTCATGGCTTAAAAAAAAAACTTCTTTAGAAAATGCTCGTTTACAGGGCCTCCAAAAACTTCATCACCCTCCAAATTCTGCAACCTGTAAGTATCATTTGGAAACTTCCCATAGATATTGAAGGGGACGATCCACAAGGCTTTAAACTTGCCATGTTTGCCTTTGTCTTGGTTGGGTGCATCCCATTTTAGCACTAGATATCCCAGTTGGAAATCATCCTTTCTTACCTTTTTGTCAAAATCTTGCTTGATCTTCTGCTGATGGTCATGTGCTCTATCCAGTAGTTGCTCTCTAGTCTCCTACACTTCTACCAGTTGTTGTATTCTTCTGATCATATCATCAGGCTCTCCTTGGTAGTCTTGGAACAATTTTTCCATGGGTAAGGCCAACTGAGAAGGAAAGATGGATTCAACTCCATATACAAGATGAAAAGGAGAGACACCAAGAGATCTCTTTGTTGTCACTCTGTCAGCCCATAGAGAAAATTTGAGCTTTGAATCCCATGCTTTCTTATTGTCATCTAACAATATTTTGATGATATTTATAAGGCTCTTGTTTGAGGACTCTTCTAGTCCATTCCCTTGGGGGTAGTAACGAGTTGAGTGAATCAATGCAATTCCAAACTGCTCACAAAATTGAATTAATGGTTCGGCCTTGAAGGATGCAACATTATCGGTGAGAATTCTTTTTGGACAACCAAACCTTGCCATAATATATTCAAGAAAACCAATGATTACTTTGTGGGAAGCACTCCTTGTGGGGATGGTTTCTATCCACTTGGTAAAGTAATCTGTGGCAATCAATATCCACCTGTGCTGACCACTTGAAGTAGGATGAATTTCCACAATAAAATCTAAGCCCCACTGCTGAAAGGGTCCTGAGGCTACCACAGGCTTCAAAGTTAGGGACTTGAGCTGCTGTTTTCTTGAGAATTTTCGACACTTGACACAAGCCCTGATTTTAGCACAAACATCATTGAATAGGCTAGGCCAGAAATAGCCAGCTTTGAGAATATTTTAGGCTGTCATTCTCTAGAAGTGATGTTCCCCACACAAACTGTCGTGAAAATCAGACATGATCTTTTGGGCTTCCTGTGGGTCTAAACATCTCAAAAACACTCCTAGAGGATATTTCCAATATACAACTTGATCAATGAGGAAATAATTAATTGATTTGAGCTTTAAAGCTCTTATCTTGCTATTTTCCATGCCATCAGGAGGCTGTAACTTCTGTAGAAAGAAAATGATGTCCCTGTACCAAGAACATCCTACTAATGGAGGGATGACTTGAGAACTTGTATCAGACAACTCAACCTGCTGATTTTCTGAGCAAGTGTTGATGAAATTCACCCCCAAGGCTTTGCAATTAGATTCAGCTAGGATCCTGGGTAAACCTTGATCCTTAACCAATTTGGCAGGTCTTATCTCCAAGTCAAATTCAAGGATTTTAGCAATCCACTTGCTCCTCCCGTCTATGTCAGGCTGAATGAGAACCTCCTTCACAGAAGTTTAAGGGACATATGCAATGACCTTTGAATGCAAAACATAGACCCTAAAGGATTTTAGGGCTTTAACCATAGCATAGGTCTGTTTTTCTATGATGTCATATTTCATCTCTGCATCTCTCAATGCCCCACTAAAGAAGGAAATGGGTTGTTCAAACCCTTCATCATTATTTTGCAACAAAACGACTGCCACTGTGTCAAATGAAGAAAATGAGAAAATCATAAAATATTTGGATTAATTAGGAATGATGAGCACAGGTGCTTTGGTCACAACCTTCTTTATTTGATCGAAGGAACTACGAGATTCAACAGTCCATTTGGTTTTCTTTCCTTTCCTCAACATGACTGTAATGTCCTTCACCAGTTCAACAAAATTAGAAACAAACTTTCTCAGAAAATTAATCATCCCCAAGAAAGACTGAACTTCTTTCTTGGATCTAGGGAGTGATAAGGTTTGGATGTCTTTCACCCTACTGGGATCAATATTTACTCCCTCAACTGATACTACGTGCCCCAGTAATTTTCCCTCCTTCATAGCAAACAATGACTTCTTGGGATTCAGGGAGAGACCAATTTTTCTGCATTTTTGGAAGACCTTTCTCAGATGATGACAATGTTCTTTATCAGTCTTGGATAAAACTTTAATGTCATCCAGATAAATGACTACAAATTTATCCCTTTCCCCAATAAAGGTGATGTCCATAGCGCACTGGAAAGTTTCTCCTGCATTCATCAATCCAAAGGGAATCTTGGCATACATGAATGTACCCCATGGAGTGGTGAATGTTGTCTCAGGTAAGACAGAAATATGATTGTAGTCAGAAAATCCATCAATCATGGACATCCTAGATCCACCTGTCACCCTCTACAATATGTGCTCCATTTTCGACAATGGGTCATTATCTTTCTTGGAGCTTTTGTTTAGGTTCCTGAAATCAAAACAAAGTCTAATTTATCCATTCTTCTTTCTCACTAGGACCAAGTTGGCCACCCATTCAGAATGCCTCAAAGGAACGATAATCTGGGCATCTAAAATCTTTTTTACCTCTTTTTCCATGATAGGCAACAACATAGGGTTGATCTGTCTTAGTTTATGCCCAAATGGCTTGGCCTCTTCCTTTAGTGGGATCTTATGCTCTATGATGCTTGTGTTGTATGTTCTGATATCCTTATAAGTCCAGGAAAACACATCAGAAAAATCCTTTAATAGCTCAACATATTCAACCCTTTGTTCCCTTGATAGACTGCTCGACAACTTGACAAATTTTAGATCTTTCTTTGTACCAATGTTGCATTTAGTTACATCAGCATCATCAACTGATCCTTTAACTTTCATTGCCACATCATTTCTATCAAATAGTCTTTCCAAAGGAACTAGTCCCTTCAGAATGTGATTGCTAGGAAAATGAACAATATGGTGATTAATGATTTTATTCAAGAAAACATCAGCATGAGGATTACTTTCAGAATCCTGATCTTGATCAATATGTAGTGCAGAAAACTCATCAACAGTCTCAAGGAATACTTTGATCTCAAGACCATCCTCAAATACTTTCCAATGTTTGATATTGTTAGGTATAGAGGGTCTGTAATTTACTTCTATATCATACCTGCACTTTGGTGGCAAAGGGACTCTGAAATTGCTTGCTGAAACAACCATAGAATCAACCATGATGTTTTCTTCTCTTGGAATAAATGAAATGTTGAAAGCTAGGAAAAAAATGTTAGTAAGGTCCCATACTTCATTTCTATAACTTCTTAGCTTAGGGTGCTTAGCTTGGTAAATATTTCTGACTTGATGGAAAATTAACTCAGCATCCCCAAATACTGATATCTCTTCAATTCTCATGTCTTTTGCAGCCCTCAAACCTAAGACAAGAGCTTCATACTTTGCCACATTATTGGTAGCTCTGAATTCTAACTTGTAGGACAGAGCTATAGTCTCTTGAGCAGGTGAAAGAAGAACCACTCCAATACCAACACCTTTCTTAGAAGAGGTTCCATTGAAGAACATTTTCCACACAGAGGTGATAGGAGAGGAATTTTCACAAAAAATAATAGGACTCTTTTTGATTTCCAGAGGAGGTTCAGGAGTGTCGATGAGTTGTAGCAAACTAGATCCCAAATCTGTGTCAAGAGAAAAGATAGGATGGTTTGTGGGGTTTTCTTCATCACTAATAATGTAGGGCAACTGAGCTTCCCTATAAAGTCTTCTATGCTAACCCCCAAACACTGGAATGGTAGCATAGGTGAGGTCCATCTGCAAATTTCCCCCTAGTATTTTTATCCATATCTAGACAGAAGCATCCCCAACTTAGGGGGAACATCAACTACCACGATGTCCATGATAACACTTTTCATTGGTAGCTGGAACAGAGATACAACCAAGTCTTTGATAACCCCAAGGCACTTGTAATATCCAAACCGAGCTCTTCCATGAAAATATTAGGCATAAGATTGTGAGATGCCCCTGAATCCATCAAATAGTTTTGCAACACCTTGTCATGTATGTTCAGTGAAGTATAGAAGGGAGGGGATGAAGCATCTCTATGTTCTACCAAAGGACCTAGGATGACTACATGCTTCTCATATTGGAGGTTTACTGAGTCTGTGGAATGATATGAAGGTTTGGGCTGCAACATTTTGGAGAGGCACCTTTTGAAGTCTTCATGCTTGACCAGCTCTGAAATGGGTACAGGGATTCTAATATTTTGTATTTCATGATCAAAGATGAAAGAGGAGGGGGAATTTAGAATTTCTTTCACTTCTGGAACAAGACTTTTGACCACCAGTGGGGGGGTTTGTGCCTTCTTTTCCTTTCTTCGGTTTGAAATATCTTTAGTAGGTTTTTCTGCTCTGGTAGGTCAATCAGGGATGTCCAATTTCCCTTCTTTATATTTGAACCTCAAATTATATCTGTTTGGAGTGTGGCTGATTTTTTCCCCTTTACTCAACTCATTTAGTTGGCTATCCATTAGAGACTCCTCATATTCAGATTGAGTTAAATGGGGAAATGAGGGGGTCTCCCGAAGACAATGGATTTTTGGATCAACCTCCTCTTCCTCTTCTTATTCATCAGTGACAAGGTTATTTTGGAGAGGGGCTTGAATTATTTGATCATCCCTATCTCGACCTCTTTGATATCTTGGAAGTATCTGAGGAGCATTATTAGGTCTCCTGAAGGTACCTCTGTTATCATCATTTTGAGGACTTCTATAGGCCTATCTTTCTTCAAGTTTTACCTTCTCCACATCAGTAGAAAGATATTTTACTAATTTGATAGGCTCATCATCTTGAGGGTGGGCAATAGAGGAAGAGGTTGAAGTTTCATACCTTCCCCTTCTTTTGTCCTTTCCATCCTTACTCCTAGGCTCATCAACTGCCATAATATTGGATTCTACTTCAATGGTTGTATCCTGCATATGAGCCAAGGAGGTAGCTCTCCTTTCTCTTAACAAGAGGAAGAAATCAAGGTCAAAAGAACTAGAATAAGTAATCTTTGAAGAGGTTTTTGTAAGCTTAACCTTAGTGGGAATTTTCCCATCCATTTTATTAAATCTCTTTGAGAAGTCAGAAACAGATTCCCCTTCCTTTTTCTTCAGTGATCCAAACTCTATAATATAGTAAAGGAAATCCTTTATATCCCCCCAATTCTTTAAGAAGGCTTCATCTAGGGCTTTAATCCCATCGATAGATCTAGGAGGCAAGGCCCTAAACCACTTCCTAGCCTCGCCCTCAAGGCTATGAACACAAATCCTCATCCATACATCTGCATCCATGATGACATGACAATTTGTAAAACTGTAAAAGGCTTCAAGGTGTTCCTCTATGGTTATGTCTCCCTCGCCTATGAACTTGGGAAACTTCTTAAGGTAGCCATCCATTGGGAGGGCATTTAAAGGCTGAGGCAAAACAAGAGGGGCATACCTAGCAGCTATTATAAATTCCATCCTAGTTCTGGGGGGATTAGCTCCTGCCATTGGAGTGTGAACAGGAGGAGAACTAAGAGGAGATGTAGTTCAGATAGATGAGACTGGGGATGTGCTTCTGGGAGAAAAAGGAAAAGGTTGATAATTAGGAGATAAAGATGAGGGGCTAGAGGTAACAAAGGTTTCCCCTTATGTAAATTCAACAACTCTAATAGGAGGAGGAGTAGGAAAGTATTCTAAGTTCAAATCTCTCTCCTTCCACTTCACAACTTCGGGGAAGAAAGGGGTGTCAAATATCTCTCCTTCCAAACCAATAATAGGAGGGGAGAAATCGGCAGGAAAACTCCCAAAATTTAAATTTCTTGAAACTCCAGTAGTTTGTATAATAGGAGAATAAAAAATAGTTACTAGAGTTTGTAAAGAGGGATTATGTCAACTATCAGAAAAACTTGGTACAACTATGGAGGTACCTTTTTGAGTGGTCTTTCCCTTTTTGATAATTTCCTCTAGGTCAACTTCAAACATTGCTAGCGACAACATTGAAGTGGACCTCGTGCGTCTACCTTTAGGATCCATACATGAAACAATGGAGTCGCTAGATGGTGGAGTCGCCAGGTGTAGGATGAAATCTTCAATGGTACTGATGTATGATGCACCTTTAGAATCAATATCTCATTGTCTTTCTTACCAAGGGAAATGTCTTCAATTCGTTCTCTGAAAATGACGCCATAAATGTTAGCACAAGAAGTCATCTCTGGATTGAGGTAGAGATAATCCCAATACCCATCCGGTTATATGTCATGATTAATGGATTTAAAGAGGTCAAATGGGGTAGACTCAAGAGAATATCATTTTAACTCAGAAAACTGGTGTAGTATGCACAAGCAAATGACGTCTTGATCAAATTCAACTAGTAAGTTGTAGTAAGGGTGAGTAGGAAAAAGAAATTGAGGAGAAGATGTAAAGGTATTCTCTGGACATGAGGTCTTCTAGCAGCCTAAGGAGGAAAAACTCTGAAAACAAGATCCTCTTAAATTCAAAGTTTCAGGAAACTGAAAACGCTATAACTGCACTGCAATCAAACATCCATTACAACACAGTCACCAAAATCCATGCGAATCCTTCAATCATGAACATTTAGTATCAGACACAATTAAGATGGAAATAGAAGATGAATTTCATTAAACAAGAAGTCTCAAATCAAGTTACATAAACAGAGAACCAGAGCTTCATTAAAACATTACTATACGAGAGCTTAGCTCAACCATCGACCTTAACAAAATATCAAAACTGCATACATATACTCAGAATTGTTGCAACCACTAGAAGTGTGATCATACCACCGCATTTATGTTTTTAGTCGGTGCCTCCTCTGTCAGATGCAAGCTAGGTGCAGTTAAGTGATTTACATGAAAATATGTCCATAATTGATAGTCTGCCTTTATGGTTTCTCTCTGTATGTTTTCCATTTACGGGGTGAGACGACGTCTCAATTGTTGCCCCACTTTCATGAACTGTCTGCATCAGGATCAGGACGAGAAACACTCTAAAATTCACCATCTGGAGCTTTGCTGGATGCTTGTAGTGAGGAATTGGTAGGCAAACACGGATGCTAATGATGGGGAGCTAACGAGATGACTGGGACTGCATGGGCGCCAAAATATCATATCATCGCCCGGCTTAGGATAAAAACATTTGATGGGTTTTTTGAGCCCTCTTCTTTCATTTTTTCTTCACCAGAATGCCACTTCCTAGGGAAAACACCCCCCTGATCAATAATGTGTGCTAACACTCATGTTGGCACAAAATAATGAAATCATTCCAATGGAACCAATTTTGAATTATTGGACTCTAAAAATTCTTGACCTCGCAACTATGCATATTCGATAGATAGATTTGGCAAGCAAGGATTAAATATTGGTTATCCGACCATTAGAAAAAGAGATATTATGCGTATATGTTAAAAAACTATACACATTCCAAGATAAAATGGATACACTTGGACCAAAGATGGGCATTTTTGTTAATTTGAGGCTTAAAAAAATGGTCCATGTGACATTGCTAAAAAATTCTCTAATTGTCCACGCTACAAGATAATGTAGTCCCTTAAGTCATTATATCAACCCAATTAATCTTTCTAATGTCCTTCAGCCTCCAATATATCTTCCAACTAACTTTGCAATCAATTTTTATTTAGGAGAAGGCCAAAATAAAGAGTTTTACAAGAAGTTATTTAGGGGTTTCTAAGCACGAGCAAAGGGAAGCTTTGGAGAAGTATTTTTTCTACAAAACAAGAAGTAACATCCTTGCAAGATATTCATATTGAGAGAGGTCAAATCCTAGTGATTTCAATATGGTATCTTCCTTTGGATCTTTGTTAGCAGTGATTTCCACAATTGAAATTGAGAAGTTATTTTCTTTTTACATTTTTACTCCCTATTTAACCTTCCCCACCCTCTTTCCTTCATTCAAATTTATTCTTTTGCACCCTATTTTTTTCGTTCCCCTATTGATTCCTCTATGGTTTGTTGGTTTCTTTCCTTACTTGATGCCATTTCCTTGTTTATTTTCTTTCCCTTCTCCTTTTTCCTTTACTTATATTTGTGGACAAAATTATACATTTTTCGATAGTTAACTTTATTTATTTTTACTTTAATTATTCTGCATTGATCCCTTTGAATTAAAATTATTATTAACCATTTCGAACCTTAATTTTAGTATCATTATTATTGTCTTACTATTATTTTTAGCTCTTAAGATTGTACCTACCAAGTGTAGAGGTATGCAACATGTATGAGTCCAATGTCTTGCTAACACATAATCAAAATCAATCGAAATCAAAACATTGTTAATTATTCCTATTGCATTTTAAAACTAATGGCCAAATACAAACTTGATTAGCATTCCTTCAACAAAAATCCATTCAGTGCTTTCATAAACTTAATAAAAATTAAATCTTGATAAACAAGGTACGTTGAGTGGTTTCTTGAGCATAGTCCATTCTCTAACTTAAATATTTTCATGAATACATCTTTTGATAAATTTGTAATTATGTATCTTCAACTATTATAAGAATGATTAGATTAAAATAGAAAATATTTAGTGATAATTTAATAAGATGTCATGGAAAAAAAAGATGTCATCTACTAAAATTGAAAGGACCCCTATTGTCTTAGGAATGCTTTAAAGAAAAATTGTTAATACATTCTAAAATGGTCCTTGTCAATAATCCCCATGACCACACTTTTTGTAAAACTCCTACTTGGTGTACAAAACCTCCTAATGGCACCCGTATTTGAAGCACAAACCAAATATCCCATCTAAATGGCTTATGTTGTGATTCAAGGACTCATTAATGGATTGTGAGCCTTAAAATATTCATTTAGGCACTAATACCATTTATTTTCTCCCATGACCATGGTTAAGGTCTTGAAACCCATCCCTTATGCCTAAAACTTTATAAGGATGCTAATATGTCATTCATAGGATAAAGATTCTATCTAGAGGGTTTATGTCATAGTTTGAGGTGTCATTTATGAATTATGATCCTATAAGATTAGCTTAGGTACTATGGCCCTTATTTTACTATGTCAATGATGGTCAAGGCCATGAGACCCATTCCAGGTACACAAAATCTATTAATAATGTCCATATCCTAGAATGAGACCAATGATTTTGGTTTGTGTGGTGGTTTAAGGCCTAGCTCAGGGATTAGTGCCCTATAAGCTTCATTTTGGGAAGATATCCCAAGATCCATCCCTTATGTGCAAAGACCCATCCATGATGAAGAAGACCCCTCAACCTCATATGTATGCGATATGGATTATAGGAGAAAATATCCTCTAGTTACTCTTAGATGTTAGGGGGTAACAAGCTAGAAACACTAATGATGGAAAATACAAAGAGAAGTATGGAAGGAAATCACTTGTAATTCATTGTAGGTGTTGAAGTTAGTTGGGTTGAATAAAATATGTTGAAGCTACTTGTGATGACTAAAAGAGTTGTGATGGATCTCCAAGAGTAATCCATGTTTGGACACATGTAGCTCAACTTTCCTGTTAGAAAATATTTGAATGTGATCTCTAATATGTGTGTGTGTGTGTGTGATCTCCAATATGTGTGTGTGTGATCTCCAATACACACACACACACACACACACACACACACACACACACACACATAAGCAAACAAACACTAGATCTACTACCATAGAATATATATCAATGATAAATATAAGTAGAGAGATCATAGTACACTCAAAGGGGATGATACCTCCCTTGCGATTCAAGGTAGGGGAAGAAATAAAAGGATAGAAGAGTTAGGTTCTCTAGAAGGGTTTAGAAGAGGTCCACCCTTTAGGAAAAGGTGGATGAGAGGAAGGCCAAAGAAGGGTCATTAAGGTGAATCACTCATCACAATGACGGTGCCCTATAGAATTCTAGGTCTATAAGTTTTGAGACGTTATGTTGAGGCAACCTATGAGGTAAGAGTGGGTCTAAGGGGAATCTAGAGGTACATAACCCATTGATTGTGTTAGAGGGAGTGACTTGATGGTTTTTTATGTTGACCTAGGTTCAAGAGGAGGAGTAATTTTGGTAGGTTGAGGAAGGATATCTTGTCTTAAAGAAGTGTTGAGTTGAGATGCATCATCTTGTTTATGAGAAGTGCACTGTCAAGTAGTAGTAACTTGGACCAAGGGAGATCGTGAGCCTTGTTGGGAAGAATAAGAGTTATTTTGTCGAAGGACTTGACATTCATTCGAGTTGTGAGTGTTGAGATTATGATAATTGCACCATTTGTTTGATTTAGGGAAAAGGTTAGCACCCATGCTTATGTGATTAGTTCTAGGAGAACTTATATGAGGAGGGGGAGACCTATTTGTCTTACACTTCTTAGGCACATTAGGTGCTAAAGGAGAAAGGATTTGAGGTAATGTTGGAGGTCTGGTATGGGGAACACATTGAGGAGGGAAGGGTTTCATAAGAGAGTCTTTAAGTTTTACAAATTATCTAAGGATTTACTCTTCAAGTTGTCAGATGTAGGGCATGCGTTCATCACACATCCTACATGAGGTGGAAGGTTGCATGTTTAATTGTTTTGAAGAATAGGGTGTATTTGTATGATACCCTTGGCTAGGGGTAGAAGGGATATGTGCCATGTTGGAAGGAAGTGGTGAGTATCCTCCATGGTTAACTTGGATAATGTACTAATAAGGGGAATTATGATCCCTATGTTATAAGGTTGGGTAGGAATTGTTTTATGATTGCTTAGACAATTACTAGGAGGCATGTTAATGACAATCATTTGAATGAGGCGAGCGAGTTTGGACATGTTTTGAGGGGACAGTTGAATGATACTAATATCAAATGAGATAGGGAATAAAACACTGGAGGAAGGACAAGAAGAGGACTCCATAGTCACAAGAGACAAGGGAAAACAAAGAAGAGAGAAGGGAGGAAGCTCCCTTAAATTTGTAGGGTTGAATCATCCAAGGTATGAATATAAATATGCCAATGAAGATGCCTTAAGATGAATCAACAAGTATTCAAATTTGGATCCAAGTCCATCATTAGAAGTCCTTGTAGAAGTGTTGGAGATGATAGGTGAAAGAAACCAAAAGCATGGAAGAAATTCATGTGCTTGAGCACACAAATCAGTGAAACATGGGGGACATTCCATTTTTTTTAACTCCTTACCTTAAAACCCCTATAATACCCATAACCTCTATGACCCATATCCATTGAAATCTATAATTTGAAACACAACCCCTATAAACACTATTATTCTAGTCCCTAACTTATAAAACCATCAACTCCTAACCTCTAAACCATCTAATTCTTAACCTCAATGCTAATCCCTAACCCATATAACCAATATAATTCCTAAACCCCAACCTACATATAATTTATATTAATTATATATATATTTATAATATATATATTTATATTCTATTTTGTTATAATTTATATAATATATATTAAAACAACAAAATAAAATATATATTAATTTTTATTTTTATTTTTTAAACAAAATATATCAAACCAAACCCGCGCCTAGCCTAGCCTACAGTGCGAGCGACAACAGAGCGCGGGACAGAGCCACGTGATACCCTAACAGATACACTAGAGGCTGATACATAGTGCGAGTGATACACTAGAGTATATACACTAGAGGATACACAATGCGAGCGATACCCTAGCAGATACACTAGAGGATACAAAGTGCGAGCGATAGAGCCACAAGATACACTAGAGGATACACTAGCTAGCCTACAGTGTCAGC
>JASDQU010317385.1:0-12417 GCA_032191745.1 Picea mariana | reverse complement strand
CCCCTCTTTAACTCTAAGAATCACTATTGTGTTTGAGTTAGATCCTCTAGGCATGAATAACACCTATCCATCCTAGAACAACACTACATAGCCCTTCTCCTCAATCGTTGAGACTAAGAGCACACTCCTGGCACCCATATCAAATTTGTCACTTTCAACACATATCTTGAATCCATCTGGAATGACGTTGTTCCAGATCCCTATACTACATGCATGGTCCCCATACCAAGCTCCACATACATATCTGAGTCAAACTCTGTGAAGCTCTCGAACAAATCCCATTCATGTCATATGCTAGTGGCTCCCACTCTATAATAACCATTCTATCCTCCCAAGGAAAGCGTCCTTTTTACCCAAGTCATGACCATCCAAAGAAATTATTCCCAAGTCCATCATCCAAGTCACAATGCAAAAAATTCAATTGAACTTGTGTCCTTTCTCTGAAATAGTCTCAAGTTGCGGTTGGACACTCTGTCTAATCCACTCTAGACCTCTACAACTCATCTCTACAAGTGTCCTCATCTTCCTAGGTCAAATACCTCATACACTGTCGCACCTTGACTCACTGTCAAATGTGAAACTCTCTGGACTAATGGAGACTATATCTCATCAACTTTCCATACACTAAGCTATCTCATCCGTGCCAAAAAACCCTAGCTGCACCCATCACAAATCACTATGAAAAGCCACTGGAAGTCCATACACAGAGTTGACAACCCGCCACACAACATACTTCCGTGAACCGATCTCTCTGCTAACCCACTAAAAGTCCCAACCTGCCACACCACCAAGCTGCAATAGTCCACAACTCCTTGTCTGAATGGTTTGCTCCATGTCTTCTCAAAACTACTATCATATGCAACAATCACTATAACTCCCTCTCAAAGCTAGCATCTATGTGAATAACTTAGATCCAACTGTCATCTCAATACCTCAAGCTCTAGTACCATGATAGATTTCGAAGTGCACCTAGACTCTGTGCACACACACCTCAAGTCTAGTCTAGGTTCTCAACAACACACACAAAAATCACACATTTTGAACTGTGAACATAAACACACTGAGATGCCTAACTACTTCGCACAACAGAAAAATACAATCAACAATTGAATCATACACAAGTACATAAGAATTTAATGTCCAAAACAATTATTCTTAAACCCAAAATAATGGGCTCCCGTATCAGGGACAATGGCCCAATTTTCTTACACTGAAAAATGCCAAAACAAGGGAAATCATAAATTCAGAAAACCCTTACTCACTGCTAGTAAAATCCTCCCGATTTCCTTATTGTTGAACTGAGGTTGAGGGTTAGGGCATCCCTTGCCCCCTTAAACTCTCCATTTCCTTTGCAACTTAACACCAATCCTATGGCATCTTCATACAGGCCCAAACTACTCATTGATAGTTGTCTCTTCTTTGATGTTGGGCTCACTGTAATAACCCTCAATGGTTGTCCAAAACTGCGCCTAAAAGACTATTGTTACAACCCCAAAAGTCTATTATTAAAGTCCACCAATCTGTTGTTCTATTCCACCAGAATTGTGGTATCAGTCCCCAAACCAACGACTATGACAACCCTCAATATCTGCTCTAAACACTTTCCCAGACGTGGCTTTATCTACAGGTTAAGGGTCTTAACCACCTAGGGCAACCCTTAAGACCCGTGGCTTCCCTCCTTCTATAGACCGAGCCTCTCCCAGGCTGCAACTACCCTCTCTTTGTGGGTCGAGCCTCCACACTGCCTACAAATGCCTTTTTATCTCCACAAATAGGCTGTTCCAGTCTTCCAAGCCCTGCAACAAACCTTTTATAGTAGGTTGAGCCTCTCCTAGGCTGCATTTGCTCTTTCGCTTGTTGGCCAAGCCCTCCTACAAACACATGGAGAGTCTCCTCTCCAAGCTATTTGCTCATGACAAGAAAAACTACAAATCTGAGGCCTATTTAGCCCCTCTCCATGGCTAGCTAAGGTCACCACAACCTCTCTCCATGGCTAGCTAAGGTCACCAACGATTCACACTAGAATGAATAATCACATCCATCCTTATCTCCTTTTATACAACTCAAAATAGTAAGTAAGAAGCCCCAAGTCATCTCAACATTAAATTAGACTTGTTTATTCTCCCATGTGGCTGTGAAGCCCCAACACAAGCCCCTAAAGCCCATCAACAAGCCCATGAATYCCCAAGCTCCAATCCAAGGGGGTTTTCACCAAAYGAAAAGTGCAATGTGGTGCCAATGAYGATTCCAACATGCCTAACACCCAAGGCCCATGTAGGAATAATTCTCGATGCTACAAAAGCATCAACAACTATCTCATTGGAGGGATTTTAAATTCAAGACATACCGTGATAGATTAAAGTACTTTTTGGAGCAAAGGGTGTCTTCATAAGAGCAACAAAAACGAATTGCTAAAATGCAAGGGCTTGATTTTGAAATAATCTAGAAAAAAGGGAAAGAGAATGTGGTAGTATATGCCCTCTCTAGAATATAAGAATCATCTAGTTTCTATTCCATTAATCTTCCATTCTGGTGTGGTTGAAAGAAGCTCACTATGAATGGAAATAAGATAATAATACTAAACAAAAAATACAATGTAAAAGAACAAAAGAACTCTATGGAGCATTAGGATTGGAATAGAGACATCCTTTGGTACAAGGACATAATATTTTTATTCTCGTAATTAAATTTGGAACAACAAATATCAAATGGGAGTCTCTTAACTTTCCCATGGTAGGACATTCAAGCTTCCTTAAAACAAATCAAATGATCAAAAAATAACTTTTTTTGGAAGGAATGAAGAAAGATAATTAAAAATTTGTAAGAGAATGTCAAGTGTGCCAAATAAATAAAAGAGACACTATCAAGTCTCCAGGGTTACTTCAACCCTTACATACACCTAATAAAATATGGGAAGAGATATTAATGGACTTCATTACATGTTTACCAAAACCATAAGGTAAGGATTCCAGTTTTGTGGTCATGGATAGGCTCACAAAATATGCACATTTATGTGGAATTCAGAGTCCATATACTACACACCAAGTAGCAAAAGTTTTCATGAAAGAAATTTAAAAGCTTCATGGATTTCCTAAAGTAATAGTAAGCAATAGAGATCCAAAACTCATAGGCAATTTTTGGAAGGAGCTATGGAAGATAACAACAACATTAGCCATGAGTTCAACATATCATCCACAAATAGATGGTCAAACAGAAATAGTGAACAAACGCTTAGAGGGTTATTTTCATTGTTTTTCTTCAGACAAACAATCCCAATGGATCAAATGGCTTCCTTAGCGAAATGATGGTATAATACAACCTATCACACAACTACTAAGATGTCTCCATTTTAATCTCTTTATGGATATTAAACTCCTAGCATCACATTATTTTTGCAAGACCATTCCAAAGTACAAGTAGTAGATTCACATATTGAGAAGACTAATGAAACTTTGTAAATAATTAAAGACAACCTTCAAATGGAGCAGAACAAGATGAAGCAACAAGCAAATCAACATTGAAGTGAAAGACAATTTGAGGCGGGGAATTTAGTATATCTGAGACTGCAACTATATAAGCAATCTAGTCTCAAACAAAAGAAGAATCAAGAACAAACTCCAAAAATTTATGGGCACTACAAGATCCTTCACAAGATTGGACAAGTGGCTTATGAGTTAGATTTGCCTTGTTCACGCATTCATAAGGTTTTTCATGTCTCTTGCCTAAAAAAGGTTTTGGAATAGACTATGCTAATACATGAACTTCCAAAATTAGACAAAGAAGGAAAAATGATTCGTGAACCCGAAAAAGTTATAGATMGACATTCTCTTTCTCTTTGGAATAGAAGAATTATGGAATACCTAATCAAGTGGAAGAATATTCTTCTAGAATAAGCTATATGCGAAGATGAGCAATTCAAGAAGAAACACCCACAATAACAKGCCTTGAGGGGCTTTTTAAAAGAGGGGTCTATGTTAGGGTCTCAACCCTCATTCATTATTATTATTTTAGTTGTAATTAGGTCAGTCTGGAGTGTAGGAAACATCATGCCCTCTTTATCTCCTATTTATAATAAAGGAGATTCATTTGAATAAGCATCTTGTCTTGTGCATTTGATATATTGTAAAAGGAGGCTATTGCCTTGAAGATGCTTCTTATTCATCGATTCTCTATCATTAGCAAGGTATGGACTTACTTATTCTTTCTATTTTTATGCCATTTGGAGTGTTTAATACATAACAACCACAAAGATGAGGAAATCATTCATCTAGAAAAACAAGAGTTAAATCTTGCTTATCAAAGTCAACTGATTAAATTGTAAAGAAATATCAATTCCAAAATCGAAAAAAGACATTTATAGATCCAATTGAATAAAAAATGTTTTCAGACATCAAAACTACAGATAAGAAAACCTTTACTAAACCTATCGAAATTAAAAATCAAAGTGTTTCCATTGAGAAAATATTATGAATGATAAAATGACAAGTATAACATAAATCAACAAAATAAAGAGCATCTTGAATTCAAGACCAAGAAAAATCAAGTTGCAAAGGTACCTTACTAACACTCTAATCACAATGGTCATCACATGAAATGGTCAACCTACCAATGTCAACATTACTCATAACAAAAGAGATACTCTCATTAGATTCCAAAGAATCTGAATTTTAATACATGAAATATACTTTGAATCATAATGAAATAAGTTCAATTTAAGATTCTTATTAATAAATGGTCCCAAAAATAATCAACCTTGGACGAATTGATCATATTACAATGTGATAATTTTTTTAAAGTTTTAAAGATCCTTTTGTCTTGTATCATCAACCCAAAGTAGTATCAAAAGTATAGAATCAAGTGAAAGACCCTGCCCTATAAAAATTAATATAAGAAAAATGAGATATTTCAACTTCAAAACCCTTCTTTACCGATACTTAGAAGATAAAGCATTTTTAAGGAGAGAGAACAAGTTATGCACCTCTAAAATTATAACAATATATATAATATATACCATAAAAAATAATATATATAATTATATATTATTGCTTATGTTACGTATTATATTTTATTATATAATTATTTTCCATATAACTATTATTAATTCAAAGTTCAAGGGTTGTCCACTCAATTATGGCATGTCTTTTCACCACGATAGAAAGAGGATCACATTGCTGAGTGGCATCATCTCATTCATAATAATTATGTTGTCTTTTGACCTTATATTTATGCGTTCTTATACTCTTTTGTTATGCATAAAAATTTATCAAAGAGATCCTTGTTCTCGAGATAAAAAGAGATCAAAGAGATCCTTGTTCTTGAGTTATGAACCACTAGGTGCATAAAAAGAGATCCTTGTGCATAATAGAACAAGGGAGCATAAAGACGGAGACATAAATGAAGATAAAATTTGCCCTAATAACATTCTAAGAGGATCGAGCCAAAGACAAATTATTAACAACAACATGGGATGAAGGTCTTATTTATAAAAAATGGGTAGTCTTGGGTCATCCTATAATAATTAAATAATAAAAATTTTAAACTATTCTATTTTCAAATATCCTTATGGTATTTAATAAATAATAAATTTAACTATCCTTATTCATTAGTGTTTATCATGTGATCGATGGTAAGTCCAGTAAAGAAATTTGTGGCAGAAAGAACGCTATAACACTAAAAAAAACTATGGGTATTACAAGGCTGAGTTGCAATCCTATGACAATCTTGCAATGGAAGTTGAAGTTTTTGGAGAAAGCTACAACATCAAAAGGTTTTTGGGATTGCAAGGTCATGCTCTAGATTCACGACAAGTCAGTTAGGTTGCATCTTGGACAAAAACTACAACACAACAATGATGTAGGGATTGCAAGGTTGGGTTGTGGACTTGCAAGGAAAATTGCAACTTGGAGAAAATTGTGATGCCATAAAGTTGCAAGCATCGCAAGGTTAGGCTACAAACCTATGACAAGCCCTTCAAGGAAAGTTGTGGCTCGGAGAAAAGTTATATCAATAAGTTGTGGAAACAAGGTTAGGTTGCCAATATGTGTAAGCATTGTAAAGAATGTTGCAAACTCAACAAAGTTGTGAAGATTGCAATTGCTAAAGGTTGTAAAGTAGTTGTAGAAATTATACATAATTGCAACTAAAAGGTTGTAGAGCAATGGAAAGACCACTCTCCTAAGATTGAAAAAGTGTAGAGGTCGTCAATCCAACCCTAGAAGTAAAAAAGTTGCAGCATGATTGTGTTAGAAGAAGTTAAATGGATGGATGTTTTTGATTGTCCAACTTCCATAATCATGCAAAAGAAACAAAATATCCACAGAAGAAGAAGTTGAACACACATGTTTAGGCTTTAAACTTCTATGTGACCGATTATCTTTCAATTCATTAACAATGACTAGCTTTTACTAGACAGGCTAAGAGTGAGAAAAGAATAACAACCATGTCACTAAGTAGGTAATATATGATTTGAAATAAAACTTTTGTTTTGAAAAATTATATGTATGGCAATCCAAATATGTACATTGTACACCATGTTGTGCTTTCTTCTAGATGTAGTTTCAATTCTAGTTGTATAGACTAAAAAAAGGGTACTGTGCATAAATGAGCTAGGTCAAACGCGACTTCCGAAACGCCTCAAGCCACATACTACAGCAGTTGTATAACAAAGTCACTGCATTCACATAAAATTTGAGTTCAGTTTGGACATAAAATTTGAGTTCAGTTTGGGTATCAAACCCAAGGTGAAGGGCCATAAAACATACTTATCAAACAGTGATATGTCATTGGGGTTCTAATATTGACAGATGAAAGACCAGTTAACGATTAAACTTACAAAAAATAATACACGACGTCGAATGAAACAATAAATCATACTCTCTTCTTATTCAAATTATTTGCGAAGTGACGCATCTGGAACCTCCAAAAGAAGACATATAGAAGTCCCGCAACCAAGAGTAAAATGATCCAGACGCTCTCCCCAGCTGCCTCCTTTGGAAATTCAATCTCTTTGATGCTGAATACCTCTCTTTCAACCTTGTTCACGAAGTCAGGTAAATAGCTGTTCAAAACATAAGCCCTGTCATCTCCACTGAGAGTTATGGCTGTGGCAAACATGGAGGCATTCAGAGGGACCTCATCAACAACAGTAGCCTCACCCCAATTATCACGGCTCTTCAGAAACCATGCTGTATGATGAGAAACCACGAGAACTACCCCATCTCTCCTCACAGCAATCCCATCAGCCGAAGGCAAAGGCTGTGAGATCTGCACAAGGCGAGTTGATCCATCATACAGGTCAACCTGAAACAGTTTCCCAGAATTGGACTGGGTGACCAAGAGGGCACCTCTCTTATTGTAAACTATGCCATTGAGCCCACAAAATTTACCCAAATCTTCTTCTACTACAGTGGGCTGTGAAGTAAAAATTGGGTCTTTTGCAAAGATACTTGCATGACCATCTAATGTAATTTTCCATATAAAATTACCTGCCGAGTTTGTGACAAAGGCATTACCATATGGATCCACAGCTACATCATTTGCCACTGCAATTTGATCAAGCTCTACAAAGAGAACCCTTTTGCCAGATTTCAAGTCATAGGCTGCAAGGGCATTGAGCCCTGATTCCCCGTTGGGGTCTGAAGGCCTGTGAATCACTGCAAGCACCCTGCTCCTTTTAGAATCCACTGCGATCCCCACAACTGCTGCTTTGCCTGCATAGTCCTTGTCCTCGATAAAGTCCTCTGTGACACCTGCATCTGAAACTGTGTGAAGAGTGCCCAATTGAAGAGAACCCACTATGAAATGCTGGTTTTCCTTGTCCCAATCAAAGCCCTCGGGGAAGAGTTGAGGGTACTTAATGTTTATTGTGTGAAGGGTTCTTGCTTCTATGGAAACCCAGTAATGGAGAAGGGATCCTAAAAGAAAGACAAGAATTGTTCTAGGATTCAAACGATCAGCCATTGAAAACCCTGATAAATCAAAGCTTTTGATGGCGAATAATCACAGCGATAATAGAGAAAACCCAGTTTTAATATTTTATCAAGTTGTGAGGAGAACTGATCAATGAGAAAACCTACCGGAAGAATACTGTGGATTGTGAAAACTCCAGAAAAAAAAAGGTTTGCAGAGGAGGAGATCCGGATGAACAATATGAGAGAATGTATCATGCGGTATCAATCATATATATAAGAATTTATGAAACATAAACACCTACCGGAAGTATACGATGAAATGTGAAATCCCCAGATAAATATTTGCAGAGTAGATCCGGATGAACAAGATGAGATGATGTATCATGTGGGTATCAAGCATATATATCTATATATATAGTTGACCGAGGAGTGATTACCATATATTCTGATAAGATTGGAATATTATATGTTTCAAGGTCCACTCCTCTTTTAAAAAACTACAAGTGGGTAGTATATGAGCTATGGTGTGGGGTTTAGTCTCATCAGTTTATCAAAATTTGACAGTCTTTTAAATCTGAGGGTTTGTGGTTTTTCATTTTCACTGATAAGTAACATAGGTACCTCTGATGAAAATGCAAATGCATGTATTTTTTGTCTGAATTCTTCGTAGCATGTAGTTTGGCCTGTTTGGATTTGAAATCTATTTTAGATAATATGCATTTCCTGTCATCTTTGTTCAGCCATTGTCAGTGGTCACTGTTGTGTATTTGCCTCAAGTGTCTTAATTCCATTTAAAAGGCGTACATATAGTAGTAAAAAAAATTGGACCTCAGATAGGCGGTTCGCACGGACACTGTTCAAGGGTTAAAGCACTGCACTGAAAATCGAAAACGAGACTCTTATGAACCACCCCACCGTAGATCCCCACGAAAAACAAAACAGGGCGAAAAACAAAACAGGGGAGAGCAAAAGAGACATGAATTATACTGTCGCTTTCCAAATTCTCAAGCAACATGGAAGGGAGAAGCAAGTCTATCCAATTTAAAATCCATGCTGGTCAAAGATATTTTCCTGAATTATTATTTATGAATACATTTGTAGATATTCTAACTTTCCAGTCTTGAAGACAATGCAAATTCATGGTGTGATATGTCAAAGGATTGTTAAGTTGTGCATCGTGAGTTGTTTTAAATCAGCTTTGATCCGGATTTTATGAGCAGAACGAAATGAATACAGATGATTAAAATATGCTTAACACAAAATAACAAAGACAAAGTAAAACTGGTTTTCTATTCAATAAGGAAATAAGCTAAAACTGTAAAATGCAACGGAAAACAAGCTTGCTGGAATGGTGACGACTTATCTCTGAGGAGAGATGTGACGACTGCTCTCATTCGCAAGAAGATGGTTACAATGAGGCTCTGAAGGCCTTTTACAATACATAGGAATTTCAAAAACCCTAGACATCCAAAAACCTAACCCTAGGAGATGAAGCGCCAAAAGTCATGTGGGTCTCGTTTGGGTAAGTTAGTACATCAACTTCCCAGATTCTTAACTTTTGCATACGATCTTCGTTTAGGCACACGATAGCTCGTTGGAAAGGTCTAACTGAGAAGAACAATTTTTGACTGACCAGGTCAATGCATTTGACAGTCACCTAGGCTCCAAATCCCCAAAAAACGTCGTTTAGGGCCTCAAAACGACCCCAGAAGTTTGAAACCCGAAAAACTGTCGAAAAACTGCCAAGGTGGAAAACTGTTTTTCGATCCAGTGGGTGGCCACCGATATCCACCTAGATCAATCCTCCCTTCTTAGGAAGCAATGGTTTCCATTGCGTTGAGTTCCCCCATAAGATGAGGAATTTTTTGCTGAATTTGGCCCCGGGTGAGCCACTTGCCTTGGTGTAGGAGTTGCCCTGCTTTGACGACTCGATAAAGTAGGATCATTTGCTTTCGAGTGCCCTTGATATGTGTGTCCACAATCTAATCATTGGATGCCTGTTGCATGCAGTCAGGGTTGAGCTATGTTGGCGTCAACTGCTCTGCTATCTCTGAGGTGTCCAATAATGGTGGGAAATATGGCCAAAGGAGAGCCACGTTGAAAACTGGATGTAGACCAAGGAAGGGGGGAATGTTGAGCTCAAAAGCATTGTTACCCACAACCTTGGTGATGGTGTACGACCCATAACGAAGTGGGCGAAGCTTCCGATGGGGCCTTGTAAGGCATTTTTTTTGCAAAAACAACCAAACTTTGTCGTCCACCTGAAACTTATGTGGCACCCGATGTTGATCATGGCACTACTTGTACTTGGCATTAGACTTTTGTAGAATATCCTGAACTTGTTGGCAGATGTGTTGGATCTGCTCAATGAACCGGGTGGCTTTGTCAACTTTTGGTGGAGCAGGGGACAAGTCGATCGGGGTGGTCGCTAGGGGTAGTGCAACATCCATGGGGCCCAATGGTTGAAATCCCAACCCCACCTAAAAAGGGTTGTGGCCAGTTGAGCTATGCAGGGCTCGGTTGTAGCTATGCTGGACATAGGGAAGACTCTCATCCCATGTGCGGGGGTGATTTGAATTGTACATGCGTAGGATATGTACGACAATTTGATTGACGACCTCAGTTTGGTCATCTGTTTGGGGGTGGAAGGCAGTGGATTTGGTGAGCTTGGTATCTAGCAGTGACTAGAGACTTGACCAGAATGAGCTGAGGAACTGACTGTCACGATCTAAGATAATGGTTTGTAGGATCCCAAAATGCTCCCATACTCGTTCAAAGAAGATCTTGGCAGTGGCTTCTGCTGTGATGTTCTTATTGCAGGCGGCTAGAATTGCCACATTGGAAAAGCGATCAACAACCACAAAAACACAGTCATTTCCCCTCTTAGTGGATGGGAGGCCTGACATGTAGTCCATTGAGATGGATTCCCATGGCCTGTTAGGAGTAGACAGAGGGGTGTACAAGCCCTATTTCTTAATGGTCGTTTTGGCAATAGCACAGGCGGTGCAGGACCTGATATACTTGCTGAAATTTTGTTGAAGTTTCTACCAGTAGAAATGTTTCTACAACACTGCCACTGTCTTTTCGATGCCAAAGTGTCCTGCCACTCGACTGTAGTGAGCTTCCCAAATCAGCTTCGCGCACTTGCTTGATGGAATATAGAGATGGCCCAGACAGCACAACAGCTTGTCCTGAAGATGGAAATTAACTACCACCGAGTTGGCGCCCAACATTTAGTAGGTGGTGGAGAAGTCAAGGTCTGTCTCGTAGAGGTGGGGCCATCCGAAGGTATAGTGGCCGCAAGAGTCTAGCACCATGGTGAGTGTTGTGACTGGAGGTTGACTGAGGTAGTTAGCAACTCGGTTGGTACTTCTTGTTTTATACTTGATGTTGAGGTGGAACTGCTGTAAGTATGTTGACCACATCTGATGGCGGTCATTCTGCAATTTTCTTTGGGTCTGCATGAACTGTAGTGGCTTGTGATCAGTGTGGATGACTGTCTCCTTCCCAAGAATGTAATGTCTCCACTGGCGGTAGGCTTTCACAATGGATTACATTTCTTTGTAGTAAGTAGGGTACTTACAGACAACATCTGATAGTGTCTCACTATGATATGCCATGGGGTGGCCGTGTTGAGTGAAAACGACGCCCACAACATAGTCTGAAGCATCTGTCTTGATCTCAAAGGAATTTTGCAGGTTTGGTAATGAAAGTACCGGGGATGAGCACAAAATCTTCGTCAAGTCATCGAAGACTTGTTTTTGGGACATGCCCCACACAAATGTTTCCTTACCGCCACCCTTGGTTACTTGGTTGAGGGCCCATGCGATATGAGAGAATCCTAGCACGAATTTGCGATAGAAATTGGCGAGGCCCAAGAAGCTACGAAGTTCAGTGAATGTGGTTGGGGTTGGCTAGTCATAGATGACCTGGATCTTGGTTGGATCCACATGCACACCATGTCGATCAATGATGTAGCCTAAGTAATGGACCCTGTCCATGCCAAAGGAGATTTTTTTCAAGTTTGCATATAGTTTGTGTTATCGCATGGTGTGCAGAACCTGTTGAATATGCTGCAAGTGTTCTGCTCAAGTCTTGTTGTAGATGATGATGTCATCCAGATACACCACTGCAAAATTATTGGTGAAAGGTCGTAGGATATAGTCCATCATCCTCATAAAATTTGTTGGAGTAGTTGTCAAACCAAAGGGCATGACCAACCATTCAAAAAAACCTTCTTTTGACTTGAAGACAGTCTTCCATACATCTGTCTTTTATATTGGGACCTGGTGGTAGTCAGACTTCAGATCAATTTTATTGAAGTATTTGGCCCTCATGAGCTGATCAAGGAGGTCGTCGATTCGAGAAATCGGGTACAAGTTTCAGAATGTGATTTTATTAAGGGCCCAATAATCAATGCAGAGTCACCAGGTCCCATCTTTCTTTTGCACCAACATGATTGGGCTCCCACAAGGCGATGAGATGGGACAGATGTGCCCCTTGTGGA
>JASDQU010317384.1:2226-13286 GCA_032191745.1 Picea mariana | reverse complement strand
AAGCATTACTGGCAATGATTTATTAGAAACATTACAGTTCATGAGATAAAGTATATTTTTATCACAAATCCTACCTTTTCCAAGTACACTAAGATGGACGAAATATACAGAAAGTTACTCAAGGTTTCCATCCCTGGTCAAAAGAGATGGGAAGACTTATGTTTGTTACTTGAGTAAAAGTGATGTGGATTTTCGAGTCATCAGGAAGGAGATAGTCAAGTCAAAGTGATGAATCATCAACTACTTTCCCTAGAATCAACACCAAGGATTCAAATAGATTAGCAACATTCCTATTATTTTCTAATTTGTAATCTAGTTAGTTAGATTTTTTCTCCACAATATCCTAGTCATTAATGACAAGATCAGATGTAACTATTATATAAATATTTCTCAGTTCGAAGTATTGAGGGTTGATTTTTGCGCCCAAAGAGCTATTTGTGTAATCTTTTCAAAATGATCGACCAATAATAAAAAGGCTATTCATAGGATTCTTGCGTTTGAACGTTGGTGATGCTTATCTTTCTCTGTTAAATGTTTATCTTTCTCTGTGATCATTGTGTTTTCAGTTTCTAATCATTAAAAGGAAGTTAAAGAACAAAATTTGTCTCATGCACTCTGTTTTTGGTCTTTTGGTGATTTACATGTTATTCATCTGATATTAAGTAAAGAAATTATTTATTGCTTCTTTGCTTAGTAGACTTTCTCAGCTGTTCTATCTTTTCACCCCATTTAATTCCAATATATCTAATGATCTTACTATCTCGCCCTGTAAAAGAACCTCATAAAAGCTGTCTCTGATTCTAATCTTTATATATAGACCCCATAGCCCAATGGAAGTTTAATGTAATTCTTCAGCCAATCTTTATAAAAAAACAAACAAACTCTTATCTTCTTAACTAGCCTAATATTTAAAATCTCAACAAATCTAAATCATATAGAGAGATCCCTCTCTGAAACTGGTAGGGATAGATCCCAATTTCAATAGTGGTTTTGATAAGTTACCTCTATTAATTTCTTCCACCTTAACAACCTATAGGAATTAAAAAGTGCTAACATGATGGCGACCATACTGGGGACTCGAACAAATTTTCCAAATTTTTGAATTGTCTCCCCTAGAAACTTTATTTCTGAACACTCAAAGATCTAACTCTCAAGAGATAAATGTTCAGAGGTTGTTTAAATTTGTACATATTAAATTAGATTTCTTAAAGTTTAAAGTTCTGTCTCCAAAACGAATTCACACAAGATCTCACCCTGATCCAGAACCTGTAACAATAGTAGATAATCCAAAAAAATTAATCAGAAAAAGAAACACATTAGAAGGTCAAGGGAATAACAGTCCTCTTCAAAGGGCCACTTCTCTTCCAAATAAACTTGTCACAATCCTGGACATCGAGTTTGACCTAACTTTTGATTAGAGCCTCTTCAGAACCAAATCTGATATCTTTGTGAATGAAATAGTACTAGATCAAACCATCCTCCAACCAAGAACCCTTGAAAGACTCTCTTCTGGAACAGATTTTGATCAACGGATCCTTCAAGAGTTCGAGAAACTACAATATTTAGCATCAAATCTTGACCAAGCTTTGTATAAATCCCATTTTCAACAGTCTGTTGAGCTTTCTGCCATTTCTATTGTTGCAATCTCTGACAATCCTCAAGCATCTTAGTCTATACCTCCCAGCCCTATTTCCTCCACATCTTCTGTCACTTCTCCACCAATCATAAAATTTGTCATCCAACCTCCTCCACCAATCATGGCAGCGAGGTATGCTCCCCTGGTGTTAGATGATCCTTTACATAACATGCCACATGATTATCAAACCAGGATTCCTTAGTTTGATGGTATTGGAGCGCTTAATGCACAACACCACGTGGATAAAATGAATGATTTCTTCGATTTACAAGAGGTTGATGAGGCAGATGTTCAAATGAGACTCTTTGTACAAATTTTAACTGGTGATGTTAAGAAATGGTTCAAAGCATTATCTGTTGCTAGCATTGTTGATATTGCTACTTTTCATCAAACTTTTCTCAATAGATGGGAGGTAAAGAAAAATCCTCTCTAAATTTTATCTGAATATGAAAATATCAGAAGAAACCAAGGGGAAACTGTACATGACTATTGTACTTGTTTTAATAAGATTTATAATGCAATTCCTGCTGATATCAAACCTCCTCAAGGCCTAGACTTGATCAAGTCCCCGATGGCTTTGATCCTGATATGTCCTACCAATTGAGAGAAAGAAACTCTTCCACTCTAGAAGATATGCAGAAAAGTGTTGTGAGTGTTGAAGCAAACCTATTAGCTAGGAGAGCTAGGAAAACAACATAAAGGAGAGTCACAAGCAAAGAAGAACCTTCCACCTCCACTGCAGATGCTAAAATAGATTCTTTGGTTAGAACAATGGAAAGAATAATGGAGAGATTGGAAATTACTGACAAGAAAGCACCTAGAGAGAATCAACCTGCCCCTCAAATCCAAAATCCGAACTTCAGGGGAAATCCTCCCTAGATCAGGAAAAGAGAGTCGAGAGGACAACAGGAACAAAGAGGTCTTGATCAACAGATCAGACCGCCTTTTCAGGAAAACTATGCCAATGATGGGGAAGAAACTATAGAGGGACTAGATGACATTCACATAAATCTTATGGGGGTTAATTAAAATGATTCCATCTTTCTCACTCAGGAAGAATGGGAAATTTTTCTTCTTTCACAGACCAAAGTAGATGAGGAAGAGTTAGAACAACAAGCCTTCAAAAATTCAATAATGGAAGTCCATAGACAATACAACTTAAGGAGTAAAAAGTCTAACGACAACCCAACTAAGAAATATTATGAAACTAAAAAGACCTCCGATATTGTTCCTAAAAAAGTTCCTGAAAAGAAAAACTCAGAGGCCCCTACAAAAAGAACACATGAATCTTTACCAAGGACAACTCAAATTGAGGTTGCATCCACAAGTCAGCCTAGTACTACTACACATAAAAACATGGCTAATAAAACAATTTTTCAGAGTCAAAGCAGAACTTCTAGCACATTCATCCTGGAAAGTGAATTGGCCAAACTAAAAATACCTATTCCCGTGACAGAACCGATGAACAAAAATGCCTATAGATCACAAGTGATCAAAACATTGAAAATAGAACCAGGGGTAGGCACGGACACTGTGAACATTGTTGATGATCAACCTAAGCTGTTGTTTGGTCCTGAGGTTGAGGGACAAACTGACAATGGTTCTGTTCCTCCTTTCTATACCAGTTTAAATATTCATGATAAGGCATTACATAATGCCATGCTGGATTCTGGCGCTTCTCACAATCTTATTCCCAAGGCTGTGATGGAGAAATTGGGGCTTGATATCACGAGGCCTTACAAGGATTTATACTCCTTTGACTCAAGCAAAGTTAAATGCATACACCTGATCAAAGATTTGTGTATTACCTTGGCACATATACCAGCCAAAAGCATGGTAATGGATATTTTTGTTGCAGATATTCCTCCAAAATATGGCATGCTATTAACTTGATCATGGAGTGCCAAGTTAAAGGGAACCTTACAACTAGACATGTCTTATGCCACCATTCCTGTATTTGGTCAACAGAGAATATTGTACATAGAGACTCTGATGAAATACATGGTCAACAGTCAAGAGAAACCACATAACTATCCTTTATACTTTGTTCATTATGATCTAGAATCCTTCATTTTATATAATGATGGTGATATGGATAGTCAAATTGCACAATTGGAATATGATGTGTGTAACCTGGAGAAAAGTAAAGCAACCCCTGAGGAAAATAAGACAGTGAAAATACAAAATGATGAACCAATAGAGCCTCTATGGAGTTTATATTTTGATAGAGCTATCAGTAAAGAAGGATCCAGAGTTGGGGTATGGGTACATAATCCAAAGGCAAGGTATTTAGAAAGTCCCTCTTATAAATTAAATTTCCAGTGCACCAATAACATAGTTGAGTATGAAGCATTGATGTTTGGCCTGAAATTGTTGAAGAATCTTGGTGCCAAAAGAATTTCTGTAAGAGGTGATTATGAACTTATCATTAAACGGATCAAAGGTGAGTATTCTGCTAAACACCCTAGACTCAAAGCTTATAGAAATGTTGTTTTGTATTTTTTTACAATGTTTTACTGAATATGACTTGCAGGTGATTCCCATAGGCCAAAATATACTTGCTGATGGACTGGCTACTTCAACAACCACTTGTAAAATATTGTTTCACCCAAATCGCCAATACACAGTGGAGGTGAAATGCAGACCTACTGTCCCAGACAATATCAGGTACTGGAAAGTGTTTGGTAATGATGAACAAATTGGAGATTTCTTGCAGTCCAAAAATGAATTTGAGTGTGCAAACATCGATGTAGATAGTGATAATGATACTGTAAATAAACAAAATTCAAAAGAAATAAATGAAAAGAAGAAAATTCAGATTTTTTGCAATGAAAAGATAACACCTCCCTAGAGGGTTAGTCCCATTGGAAGAACTGTTTGATTTCAATGATGTAGAAAAAAAAAACAAAAATTGAACCTATTGGTAAAGATGTTGAGGAATGTAACATAGGAACATATAAGGAACCTAAAATGATTAAATTATCCAAATATCTACCTCCTAAGAAAAAACATAAATATACTGAACTATTTAAAGAATTTGTAGATGTTTTTGCTTGGATCTATGAAGATTTGAAATCTTATGACACTAGTATCATACAACATAAAATCCATATAAAAGAAGAGCATAAACATTTCAAGTAGACAATTAGGAGAATCAACCCCAAGTTAATGCCCCTAATTGAAAAGGAAATCAAGAAAATGTACGATGCTAAAATCATTGTCCCTCTAAGGTTCTCAAAATGGGTTTCTAATCTAGTTCCTACCAAGAAAAAGAGTGGAGAAATCAAGCTCTGCATTGATTTCAGAAACCTCAACAAAGTCTCCCTTAAAGACAACTATCCTCTGCCCAAAATGGATCATATATTACAAAAGGTAGTCAGATCTAGTAGAATATCATTATTAGATGGTTTTTCTGGCTATAACCAAGTCCTTGTCCACCCTGATGAGCAAGAGAAGAAAGCATTCACTACACCTTGGGGCACTTTCATGTATGTGAAAATGCCCTTTGGTTTAATGAATGTTGGTGCCACATTTCAGAGAGCAATGGATATTGCTTTTGTGGATGAACTAGGGAGATTTATTGTCATATACTTGGATGATGTAACTATATATTCAAACACATATGAAGAGAATTTACTACACCTTAGGAAAGTTTTTGAAAAGTGTAGAAAATTCAGAATCTCACTAAATCCCAAGAAAACCTTGTTTGGTTTAGAGGAGGGAAAACTATTAGGGCACATTATTTCTAAAGATGGAATCAAGATAGACCCAAACAGAATTGAACCCATCCATAAGATAGACCATTCAAGAAACATTAAGGAAATGCAGTCCTTCATAGGAAAAATAAACTTTTTGAGAAGATTCATCTAGGGATGATTTTAAGGATGGAAATTGATTTTAAAATGTAGAAACCTTGGCGAATCTCACTAATCCTTCATATGCCAACTATAAATGTTTGGTGATATTTTTGTAAAAATATTCAAATTTCTAATGATTTTATATAGTTTCTATAAAATTTTGGTGATTTTTAAGTTAAAATAATTTTATTCTATAGAATTTGGGCAAATCATTTTTAGAATAGTGAATCATTTTTTGGGAAAAACCATGGAAAATTAGCCCATGAGCGAAATTTAGCCCCTAAAATCATCTCTGGATTTATCCCTAATTTGGCAAAACTCCTCAAAAACATAACAAACATGCTTAAAAAGATACAAAAATAAAGTGGAACACAAAAGCTAAGAAATCCTTTGATCAACATGCTAATCAAGTAAATCAAGTAAATCCCCTGTACTAATCAGTCCTGATTGCACTATAGATTTCTACTTATTCTCTTTTTCTTCTAAACATACCATTGCAACAGTCCTTTTGCAGAAAAACAATGAAGGCCATGAAAAACCTCTAGCATTTTTCAGCAAATCACTAAGAGATGCTGCATTGAACTACAACATCATAGAGAAACAAGCTTTTGCCTTGGTAAAAACAATTAAGGATTTCAGATTATACATGCTCCATTCACATATCATTGCTTATGTTCCTAATGCAGTGGTGAAAGATATTCCGACTCAGGATAACCTAGATGGTAGAGGAGGGAAATGGATTGTTGTGATCCTTGAGTATGATATAGAAATCAAACCAAACAAACTGATCAAGGTTCAAGGTTTAGCCAAATTGATGGTTGAATCAAATTTTCATGCTTTATACATAAATTTTCTAGCTACAGTTGATGAACAAGGAGAGCAGGCGACTCCACATGTCAAAGAGGTATTCTCAAATTCTCCATGGTACGCAGACCTTCTCTTTGTCTTACATCATTTACAAGCTCCTCCTGGTTTGACAAAAACTAAAGCTAGATTCTTAAAACTTAAAGCTTTGAAATATTGCATTCTGAATGGAAATATTTACATGAAAGATGCTGGAGTCATTTTACTGAATTGTTTACTGAAAGATGAAGCTGACAAAGCATTGCAGGAGTTCCATGAAGGAGACTATGGGGGACATTTAAATTGGAAAGCTACTGCTAACAAAATTCTTAGGGCTGGTTTCTTCTGTCCCACCTTGTTTGCATATGTCCAAAAAAAGGTAACCTCTTGTCACAAATGCCAGATATTTGAAGGAAAAAGGAAACTTTTTCCTTTACCCTTGAAGCCTATTTCAGTTGAAGCTCCATTTCAACAATGGGGTTTGGATTTTATTGGAGAGATTCACCCCCCTTCATCAGGCTAGCATAAGTGGATTCTTACAACTACTGACTAATTCACCAAGTGGATTGAAGTTGTACCCTCCAGGCAAGCCACTGATGTTGTGATTATAAATTTCTTGGAAAATAACATTCTCTCTCGATTTGGATGCCCCAAGAAGATTATCACCGATAATGTAGCAACTTTCAGATAAAAAAAGATGATAGAATTTTGCAGTAAGTATCATATCACTTTAGGGCACTCTACAACCTATTACCCTTAGGGAAATGGATTGGCAGAATATTCTAACAAGATTTTAGTCAATGCCATCAAAAATATGCCGCGGGAAAATAAGAAGTCATGGCACAAATAGTTGGTGCATGCACTTTGGGCAGACATGCTGACTACAAAAATGTCAATTGGTATGTCTCCATATCAGTTGGTGTATGGAACAAATGTTATTTTTCCCACCTCTTTGGGTGTTCCTATTATGAAGCTGTTACAAGAAGTACATGTAGAACCAAACGAGATCCAAAGAAGGATCAATCAAATGATACATCTCCAACAGTCCAGAGAGGAACTCTATAACCATACTCAGGTGATTCAAGAGAGCATCAAGAAACTCTATGATAGAAGAACCAAGGATAATGATTTCAAATTGGGTGATATGGTATTGAAATGGGATTCAAGAAATGAAGATAAGGGAAATCATGGAAAGTTCAAAAATTTATGGAAAGGCCCCTTCATAATCCAAGATTATAGAGGAAACAATGCATTCCTAATCAAGCACATGGATGGAGCAAATCTGCTAGGAGGACCTGTCAATGGCAGAATGCTCAAGCATTATGTTCCACTAGAATGAAGATATTTTGTCACTCATCTCATTGTACAAACCATTTTTACTTTTATGTCAAGTGTGGGTGATTTTTATCAGATGGTTGAAGCCCGAGGAGAAGGACCTAAGCCACTGATTAGGACCACCGGACTGTTGGCATATTCTATAGGAAGAGTGTGCTTTTCATTGATGGCAAGAACATGAGTGTCTCTATGCAGATATGAAAGCTAGGAAAGAAGAGTAAGCTTCGAAGGAGGAGCAAACAATATGAAGAGATCACAACTTAGAAAGGAAAGCGTAGTACATAAGCGAATGAAGATAAAATCTTAGGAGGGTTAGCGAATGGATATCTAAGCTTAGGGTGAGAAGCTTCAGTAGTTGTCCGATCAAGAGATCGACTGTGTTGATCATCTCATATTATGAACGTCAGTCATATGAGTGACCGTGGGCTTGAGGATCGTTGGAGGATCGTGACCGTCGGATCTGCAATCCAGATCAATGACACAGATAAATTACGGGGAGAGAGAGAAGAATTAAAGAACTTGCTAGTGCTAATCCCGTAATTGGTCTAGATCGTCAGATCTCATAGACTCAGAGATCGACGAATGTGGTTGATCCAACAAGCAATCAGTTTAAGTCATATTGAGTTGTGACTGTCGGATGTGTAATCGCTAGATCAATGACAGGGATAGATTGCAGAGATTGAAAGGAGGATTAAATATCGTGCTAGTTCCAATCCTGCAATTAGTCATGACCGTCCGATCTTATAGCTTTGAAGATCGACGATTGTGGTTGACTCACCAACAACGCACAACTTCAAATTGCGGAGTTTGGGTGTCAAGTTAAATCACTCGCAAGTTGTGGTTCCACAATCATAGTCGACCGTTGATATGCTTCAAGTGTCCTCATGACCGTTGGATCACATTTTAGTGGAAGGACAGTGTAAGATAAAAGGGTTGAGAATTTGATTGTCCGAATTCTCATCAGTCGTCAGATCTTTCTAAGTGGAAGGACAGGATAATCCAGAAGAGATGCATCGTAGAAAGATCGAGCCGTCAATCTAAGATCCTGATCAATAAACATGATTCACTTTGGATCTAAAGACGTGAGGAGGTTACGCTCTGGAAAACTTGAGATTTGAAATTCCTGAAATGCGAATTTTCGTCAACCGTTGGATCATTCTAAGTGGAAGAATAGGATAAGATAGAAGAGTTGCATCACAAACAGACCGAGACATCGATCTAGGATCATGATCGACGAACAACATTCACTTCGTATATAAATATGCAAGGAGGTTACGCTCTGAAAAGTTTGAGATTTGAAAAACTCGAAGCCCAGAAATCTGAAATGAATAAGGACCATTGGATATGAGGAACATGCGATGACTATTAGACAAGGGAGATCTATGTCACTAGACCATGTCAGCAAGGACACATGGCAAACCACGTCAGGATGGACATGTGGCAGACCATGTCAGCAAAGACATATGGCAGATCATGTCAGAAGAGCACGTCAACAAGTACACATGTCATAATCAGATGATGACATGTGTCAAGAGGAAATTGGCTCATGCCATGTCAACACGTGAAGTTAATAAGTTACGTCACTCCAGAAGAATTACTTCGGGAGTTTCACCACTAGCAAATGAAAAAATATCCAAAGTCCTGAATGCCAGAATCCCGAAGTGGACATGAGACATTCGATCTGAAAGATCACTTCGGGAGCATTCTCATCCATTGATATACTCTAGTGGAAGGATACCGTAAGTTGAAATATCCGAAGTCCAGAGACCCGAAGGAGATCTCGACCATTGATCTGATGTCGGGTGCACTCTCAACCATTGATCAAGATATAGTGGAAGGATAGCATAAGTATAATAGCTGAAGACCCAGAGTAAAAGGTGGCCAACCATATTAATGGTTGATTAAGTCCTGACCGTCAGATTAAGCCTTGTAAGAATCAAATCTGATGATTGATCCGTTTCCGCGAAATAAACGTAAATCATCTGATCTATTTGGGAATTCAGATTCAAAATTTTTGAAAGGTTTTAAACCCAAAATTTTTGAAGGGAGAAATGTCGAATTTACATCAGTCATCCATTTTAGGAGATTGAATCATGACCGTTGAATTGATAAGCGCTCAAGCGCTCGTTAAGCCTAGGTGTATGGTCACCACCAACGATCACGTGAAGGAAGGGGCTTAGAAGCCAAAGAAGCCATAATTGACTGGCTGTAATTGACAGAGAAGACAAAGAGTTTCTACTGCCAGAGAAGCTAAGTAATCTCAGGATAACACCCATTGATGATGAACACACTGAGGATAACTGCCAGAGATGATGAAGATTTGCGATGATGATTAGGCAGAGGACTCGACGTGAGAAAAAAGATGCAGAACATAGAAGTGAGAGAGATTATCTAGTCATCTATGCGGTGGGGAGGATGAGACACAGTGAACAACCTGTAGGGAAGAACAATGACGTAGTGAAGAGAATGCAGAGGCATAGTGCATAGAATGTAGATAGAGCACCTAGCATAAAACGCAGGAGAACAAAAAGCGTAAAGTAGGCGTGCAGGAAGACACCGATGCAGGCAGAGCAGAGCAGGGTAGCAGAACAATGATGAGATTGGGAGTTAGGGTGGTAGGGTGGTTCAAGGGAGAACTATTTTTCTCTGTTATACAAGTTGTTTCCTGTGTGACTGGAAATTGGTGCTTCCATCTAGTTGGTGTTGGAACACTCAGGGAGTTGGTGATTCCTTCTAGTGGGTGCTAGAGAAACCAGAGAGTTGGTTCTCTCAACAAGTTGCTGCATGTAAAACAGAGGTTGTAGCCTCAATAGGAGTTAGAGCTCATAAGAATGACAATGTACAAAAAATAAAGATTACTTATCATATCAAGAAGAAGAGGTTTTTCCCTTTATGGGTTTCCTCAGGAAATATGTGTCTATGTATATTTCATGTGTGTGATTGATGTTGAATATTCTATTGCTTACTTCCCTTCATTATTGTGATCATCATTGAGTGTTCCGTAAAGAGTTTAAAATGGGCATAATCATTTAAGCACAATAACAACTGATTCACCCCCCCTCTCAGTTGTCCAACAATTGGTATCAGAGTCGATTTCTTTTTTCTAAAGGTAGATCAGTAAGATTAAACATGTCAAGCCATGAAGAAACTTCAACCAATAAGGCCCCTTTGTTCAATGGAACAAACTTTGCCTCTGGAAAGTTAGGATGAGAACCTACATAATGGCTTTAGGTGCAGATGTCTAGGATGTGGTAGAGACTGGTTATGTAAAGCTAGTTGTACTAGCTAATAAAGATGACAAGCTAGAATTCAGCTTCAACGCTAAGGCTATGAATGTTATTCTGAGTGGGCTTGCAGAAGCAGAATTTGTAAAAGTTGTGCACTTAGAA
>JASDQU010317383.1:0-13286 GCA_032191745.1 Picea mariana | reverse complement strand
GGTAAAGATTTATACCAGAGTCTAGCATCTTGTTCCAATGAAAACATAAACAATTTCATGAGGACATCTTCATGATGTACATTTAATTCTTCCATGAGCTTGTGGAATTCAAACAAATGTTGACCAGGATTGTTATCCTCATATTCTCCAAATTTAGGAAGGATATCTCCCCAAATTTTAATGTCTGGAACAGTGTTTGGAAAGCCATAAACATTTGTAAAGTCCAAAGGAGAAAACCTTGCAGCAATTCGAGCAGCGAACAAGTTCGACATTTGAGACCAGTGGAGTCGCCAACAAAATCATGTAGAGTCTACGAACCAAGGAGTCTCCAGGTGAATGATCACAGCCAATTGAATGTCTATCCCTTGTTCACCATCAAGAGATAGATCTGAACTTTGTCGTATCCCAGGGAAGATAACTTCGTCCTCCGTCCCCGGCAACGGCGCCAAAAATGTTGACACTCAGAACTGCAATGGGCTGCAGCAAATCAATCCTGAGGCAACCTCGAACCACTTTGGATTGGAAGCTGCCCTCCTCCAACCCGAGAGGGATCTCTCGAAAAATTTCACNAGAAGCTTCCCTCCTCCAACCCGAGAGGGATCTCTCGAAAAATGTCACAAAATAATCTTTAGTAGGCGTGAAATGGTGGGCAGATTTATGGGTAAATGATGGTCTTGGGTTTTCAGAGTTTGGGGGTTAAACCAGGGAAAAGGTCCATTGGGCATGGAGTCAAATGAAAACCGAGAAAAAGAGACAATAGCAGAGATCAAATGACTTGCGGAAAGTGAGGCAAAGTAAGTCTATCTTTCAGCGCTTTGATAAACCATGATGTGGTAGCTAAAAGAAAAAGGAAAGGCTGACGTAGCAAAGGATATATGCAGCAATTCTGAAAATGCAGATTGGTCTTACACCACTGATAGCTGGTGCAGAAGAAAGACAATAAACAATTACAGAAAACCCCAATCCTTTCATTATAGTAGTGGTCGTAATAAAGTATAAAGAAGCACCTCGGTTAGAAGAAAACAAAATGTAATGCAATCGTGATGGATTAAGGAAGACATAAAGATATGGTAAAGACAATATCAACTGTGAGTAAGGAACACATAAATGACATCCAAACAGTTTTAACACAGCTGAAAGAGAAGAAAAACATGCTGAAAGAAATCGACCGTGATGAATCTCACATTCGCAAGTAACAGATCTTCTTTATTACTCCAATCTGGTTTACAAAAACTCAGTCATTACAATGAAACCCTCATTGACAAAGGTTTTTTCCAGTCCTGCGCTCATCTCCTCCCTATGTTACATCCATCACCCTTTTAAAAAGAAAAATAAACTCTTTGTGTTCCAGGAATCTGAAACGGTTCCTCTTCATGGCATTCTGCAACTGCCAGGCGCATCTACCAGCTCCTGGAACCGTTATTGACTTAGGGAAGCTTGTAAATGCCTTTGTCCAGGTGTGCATAATCTAGGTGATACACTTGACAAAATCGTTTTAGACTGCAGATCTCTGTCGTCCTCTAGCAACGCCTCATTTTCCAGCTTTATCCAGTCTGTCATTTTAGATAGTCTTTGGAGAAATGCCCACACCCAATTCTCAAATTTTCATCTCTAGTTGGGAGTCCTCAAAAGTTTCGACCAGACCATCTAAGAATACAGTTTTTCCCCTCGAGGTTTCTGGCATATTATCCAATGGGTTCAAAAGCATGCGATGATCATAAATTCTCCATCTCTTTCAGGAAATCCACTTGCATATCTTTGTACAATGTTTATAAGCATTGTCACTGCAAGGAAACTCGCCAATTTAGCCATTGCAGCAATTACTACCTCGCTATCAGTAAAAAGTACGGCAAACTTGTCTTTCATGATAAGAACAATAACCATGCAAATGATGCCAATCAATATTGATGTTGCAACCATGATTTTAACAGAGAATTTGGTAGGTCTCGGATGTCCAGCTCCTAGTTCATTAGACACTCTCACGCTAATGGCAACATTCATTCCAATGAAAAGCATGGCTTCCCACCCAACATCAACAGAATAGAATCAAATGCTGGGAGGAAATCAACTTGGTCTATTACAAGAATTATTGTCTTTTTTGACAGTGTTCCCATTATGTATTCCTTGAACAAGCTACTAGCAGTATGAGCATCAACAACACTGAAGGGATCATCCAAAAGATAAATGTCAGAATCTTGATATAAAGCATGGGCAAGCTGTATCCGCTGTTTTTGGCCACCACTGAGATTGACACGTCTTTCTCCTATTTCAGTCTGATCACCAAAGGGAAGATTCTGGAGGTCTTTATCCAGCGGAGACTTTAGGCTAACTTCTTGATATTTCTCCTTGTCCATGGGACACCCAAATAATATGTTGTTTTGTATTGTTCCAGTTTGAATCCACGCAGTTTGAGAAACATATGCGAGGGTGCCACAGACTTGCAACCTGCCCATCAACTTTGGTACTTCTCCAAGTATTGCAGCTAAACGAGTTGATTTTCCGGATCCAACTTCTCCATAAATTTCCAATTTTTGGCCATGTTTAACCACCATATTTATGTTTCTCAATGTGGGCTTTGACGAACTGGAATCCCAACATAGTGTTGCAGAATTGATAAGAAGAGAGTGGTCGGAGTTCTGAAGAAATACCCGCTCAACCACCCGATCCTGTAATTTAGCAGCCTCAAGAAAGCTGATGATACGACTTAATGAGACCTTGGCTTGAATGATAACAAAAATTACATCAGGAATTATTCGAATGGGTTCTTGAACGAGGCACAAAGTGACTATGAACGTGAAAACGTTGCAGTTGAAACCAAAACGGGATATGCCCAAAGCAACAACGAATTGCAGGCTTTTCGAAACTGAACCGCAGATAGCCATTTGAACTCTATCTTGCACAACTTCTCAATACTTTCTTTGAAACATTCCTCCCATGCATGCAATTTCAGTATCTTCATATGCACCAGAGCTTCTGTGGTAGCCCTTAACCGCTAATCCTGGGTTGTCATGAGTTCGGTTTGAACCTTATGCTATAACAAATTCTGCCACTGAAGAAGCTCCCACAGATATTTCTTCATATACAATGGAAGACATCTACAGAATGCTCTGATGTTTCCTCTGAGCTCCTCGTCGGCGTTGAGGATCTCGTCACCTAGGAAATCGCGTACCACATCTCGATGGACAGACGAAGAAGCGTTTGAATTCATGCCTGAACTCCTCGCTGTCAAAGACAGGTCTCGCATGTAGGGGGTTACGAATCATCATCTAGCCCATCTGTCGTGGCCTGTAGCAGCTCTCCACACCATTACAAATCGTTTCGACAAGTGGAGCATTGATAATTCCTTTGGGGCCAAAATGCTTCCATCGACACTTTAAACGCTGCCTGACTATTCTCTGCCTCTCTAATTATTCACTGATCTCGTTCTGACCTCTTTCTTTGCCAGTCTGGACAAGAGTAACGAATCTTAGTGCGCATAGATTTTTAATTAAAACTTTAATTTTCCTCATGTCCACGTGAAACCCTAACGCATGCAACCAACGAGGCATTGCATTCGAGCGATATCTTCTCAGGGAATCATCAAATCTATCATGTTATCACATATGACATCTATGGGGAAGTATTTCTCTACTAAATCATTTGTTTCTGCAATTAACACGTCTAACACATCCCCCGAACGACTTAGATAAGTGCAGGTGGAATACCTTGCTCTCTTCTATGATTTCGTGTACCATCTTAGCCATTCCTGCTTTTGCTTGCAATGAGTTGTAGAACCTTGTTCCAGGCAACTGACTGGCAATGAGACCAAACCCGACATGAACTTTTCTGAATTCTTATTTTAGATGTTCCGTGTCATTTCCCGGGCTAAGACTCATCAGTGTTTTCAAAAGCACATGAAATGCTATATTTTTAGTTTCGTCTTAGATGTAAATCAGTTGATCGTCCTTCCAGTTTGTCATAGAACTCATAATGTATCTCTCCATATCCACAGTTATCTGCTCTTTCAGCTGTGGAGATTTGAGAAAACCTCCAATGAGGCCGTGCAACTTCTACTGCGAGTTCCCGCCATCCTTTTTTGTAGAACCACCCTGCATATTTCTGAACATTTCAATCTCCTATAGACACCATCTTGAAGAAGAGCAAGCAAAAAATAAATATCCATTGGAACTCCATCAGTTTTCGCTCTTCCATTTCTGGTTGGACTTGGACTCGAACTTGCACATGAGTGCGGCCTCATACACCTTCACCTTGGGCACCAAATGGAAATAATAAACGAGATATGGAAACATGCTTTGATGGCACGAAACTGACCTCGTCACTGAAAAAAAAAGATGCTGCCTTTCTCATCATCTCTTCCTCAGCATCAACATCAGCCTGATAGAATTTCACAATCATATGCCATTCGCTCGCTTCCAATCTGATTTCTATCCATCGCTCGGTCAGCTTCCAGCTTTTGGTCATGCCACCATATTCTGCAATCAAATTTTCTTTGTCTGATTTCTGATCACATGTTTCTTCACCCAATCTAAAAATAACTGAATACACCAATGCTCTAATACAAAACGCTAGAATGGGAAACAAGAGCAGCAGAAATCGCATAGTGGCCTTAACTAATTATAGAGAGACTGGGGATGAAATAACAAATCCAGGCAATGTTGAAAGCGTTATTGAAATAGATGAAACTGGCATCATATTTGATCCTTTTGTGTCATTTTTTCCAAGCTCACTGTTATACTGAGAACCCATTTCAACACCTTACTAATAGTCGACCTACTTAAATCACATATAAAATCTCAATGTGGTTTATCAAATTACTCTCAGGCATCGTCCAATTCTTGGCCTGAATAATTTTGAGATCCATCTCCCAAACTAATTGAGAGACATTATTCAACAAGTCGAACCGGTCCTCCAAACAAGTCTGGCAGAGGTAAACCTGCTTTGGCTTTGACTCCCTATTTGCCACATAGTAAAATGAAGCAGAACTCGGAGGACAGGCTGATGTGAGGCCCATTTTATTGGCGAAGCCAGAATATTACATAACACCATTTCCCATCTGTGGATAAGTCTGCTCTGACGACCGAGAGAGCATCTGAGCAAGCAATCCGAACACTCCGGGCCTATAAGCCACTTGGAAACCAAATCTCTGATCTGATGGTGAGCTCTGATCTTGAACCAAACCACAAAAGGAGATCTCTGTGTGAGAGAAGTCACGGTTGCATGCTTCCTCTCGGGCAGCACAGTCAATTTTGATATCTGTTACAACATCGGCTCCAACTAGGGATGGCACTTTCTCGTAAAGTGCAAAGTACAGTAGACAAGGTGCCTTCATCCATTTGGCTTCCCAAAATCATCCCCGGAACTCTGTCACTTTACTTGCATCTTAGCAGAACGAAAAACTGCTTATTCATCAATTGGGCTATGGAGTCGTAATGCTTTATAACAAAACCATATTGGATTCAAAACTGAACTAAAAACCATTGTTGTAATCTAGTGCTTGAATTCAAGCTTATTTATATACATCTCCTACTCTAACGACTGGAAGATTTCCAGAATCAAATGATACAAAAATGCTAGTGAATCCAATCCAATAATTGCCTACTTATTTGAAACTTTCTCACACTCTCTTCGAGCAGGCTAAAAAAGGAAACTGACAACTCCCAACTGACCTGTTGGTGATCATGGATTTTCAAACCTTTCATCAATTCTTGTAACCAAATATTCCTGACATAGGATATTTCTCCATTAAATGAATCTAAAAGATCAGCAAAAGGGTCTTGGAAAAATATATCGTCCTGAGGTTTTAAAACATCTAGGACTACTCTATGTTCTGATTTATGATGCTCAGGATCATTAAACATGGCAACCATATCTTTTTCATGAAACAAAGAAGAGTCTAGAATCTGATCTTCTGGTAGGAAATCATCATAAATAGGTTCACTAACTTTCTGTAAGGTTCCATGAAATACCTGACTGTCACCATTTAAAAACAGATTTACATTTTCAGAAATGGAAGAAGGTTGACACTCATATCTGGGACTGTGTGAAAGATGTAAATCTGTGTGAGTAGGAGTTGCAACAGAGTTGTGCAGGGGTAGACCCTTCTCTTCCTTAGTTAAAGGAGAAGGTGGTCTCTGTATTTTCTGAATAAAACAACAATCATTCCTTTCTATCTCTTTTGTGTGATGTTGAATATCTTCTTCTTGAGTAAGTTCACAAGATCCAGCATCTTTATGAGCCAACTCTTCCTCATACTGCTCATCTTCATCAACTTGAGAAATTTCTATTTTTTCTTCCTCCTCCTCAAGAGGACTTGTATCACAACAATATTCAAAAAGGATTTCAGTAGAATATATCCTCTTACAATGTTGATGAAAAAGTGTGTGAAAGCATCTCAATGAAGGAATACTGGAATGGGGTAAAGATTTATACCAGAGTCTAGCATCTTGTTCCAATGAAAACATAAACAATTTCATGAGGACATCTTCATGATGTACATTTAATTCTTCCATGAGCTTATGGAATTCAAACAAATGTTGACCAGGATTGTCATCCTCATATTCTCCAAATTTAGGAAGGATATCTCCCCAAATTTTAATGTCTGGAACAGTGTTTGGAAATCCATAAACATTTGTAAAGTCCAGAGGAGCAAACCTTGCAGCAATTCAAGCAGCGAACGAGTTCGACATTTGAGACCAGTGGAGTCACCAAAAAAATCATGTAGAGTCTACGAACCAAGGAGTCGCCAGGTGAATGATCACAGCCAATTGAATGTCTATCCCTTGTTCACCATCAAGAGAAAGATCTAAACTTTGTCGTATCCCAGGGAAGATAACTTCGTCCTCCATCCCCGACAACGACGCCAAAAATGTTGACACTCAGAACTGAAATGGGTTGCAACAAATCAATCCTGAGGCAACCTCGAACCACTTTGGATTGGAAGCTGCNGCATATTACAATCAAATGATATGATCAAGATCTTCCCAAACTTCTTTCCCAAGATCTATGATCAATCCAACAGTATAATTTTACTCTTTATTTTCCTCCCCCTTTACCCATGAGAAACCCCCAATATATAGGATGATAGAGGTAGGATGTTGGATAAGTATTAGACACTCAAAATAACAAGCTTCTCTGGGTCATATTATGAGAAATCTGAGACTTGATTGTATCTCTTTGTAACCAATCCTAATTGGGGAGTAATAGACCTATTCGTTCTGTACATCCTTGTAGTTCAATATGGGTCACAGGTTGCAAGAGAGGAACTCGTGACCATCAATTTTGGGTCACAAGTTGTAAAGAGACAACCTACAACTAGGAAAAAAGGTGTTGGAAAATCAAGGGAAAAGTGACATAACTCAGTGTCTCAACCTGCTAACCTCTATATGATGTCCATCATATGAGAAAATGGTAAATAGTTGTATAACATATGCCCCCTAAAGTGTGAGGCCAAAAGAGGTGTATGATGGCCAAAATACTTTACGAATAAAAATCATGGAGCTTTAAGCGAAGGAAGATGGGAAGAATCTATCATCGCTACTCCATAATAAAAAAATCCTCGAGGCAGGCATACCCATGCTTGGTAATAGAAAATTAGCATATCCTTCAAAACAGTACACTATGGATCCATGCATGATGAAACTGACTAGATCATGGCCATGAAATAATACATTATAGATCCATGTCACAAGTGAGAGCATAGACACAACCAAGTAAAAATGTGGATCTATGTCACAGTATACAAATCAGTGAGATGACTTGATGTCTGAGTGATATCTAAAGTACTCATGAATAATTCCATCGTAACTTGGGAGGGGATGTTGTAAAGGAATGATGTCTCCCAAAACCAAGGTATTCATCCCAAATCCCAATGGTATGAATCCACAACATGTGAATAAATGAGTTGATGTTAAGCATGGTAAAAATCATCTAATTACCACCCATTGATGCATACCATTAACAGACGTGAGGGAACCCACCAATGATGATGATGGACCCCAAGATATCTAGTACAACCTAGAGAGTGTGAATATATGAGTTGAAGTAAAACACTCATAGACTCATTTGTAGATGTAAGCCCATTGTTGAAATGTGAGGTAACCTACCACTGATGTATGCAAGTCCCATGGTACTAATTTGTTTCTATATTTCAATCCTAGATAATAATTTGGTGTCAATAGGAAAAATTTGTCGAAGGAGGGACTTCATGTATCCCCCATCAATCAACACGAAACATACAAAAGTAGATGGTGTGAAGAGTGTAAAAGTAGAGCACAACTGACTTAGGGATGGATGAGATACATGGGTTGGAGGTGTTGACACTCAGAACTGAAATGTGTTGTAGCAAAACAATCCCGAGGCAACCTCAAACCACTTTGGATTGGAAGCTGTCCTCCTCCAACCCGAGAGGGATCTCTCGAAAAATGTCACAAAATAATCTTTAGTAGGCGTGAAATGGTGGGCAGATTTATGGGTAAATGATGGTCTTGGGTTTTCATAGTTTGGGGGTTAAACCAGGGAAAAGGTCCATTGGGCATGGAGTCAAATGAAAACCAAGAAAAAGAGACAATAGCAGAGATCAAATAACTTGCGGAAAGTGAGGCAAAGTAAGTCTATCTTTCAGCGCTTTGATAAATCATGATGTGGTAGCGGAAAGAAAAAGGAAAGGCCGACATAGCAAAGCATATATGCAGCAATTCTGAAAATGCAGATTGGTCTTACACTGTTGATAGTTGGTGTAGAGGAAAGACAATAAACAATTACAGAAAACCCCAATCCTTTCGTTATAGTAGTGGTCGTACTAAAGTATAATGAAGCACCTCAATTAGAAGAAAACAAAATGTAATGCAATCGTGATGGATTAAGGAAGACATAAAGATATGGTAAAGACAATATCAACTGTGAGTAAGGAACACATAAATGACATCCAAACAGTTTTAACACAGCTGAAAGAGAAGAAAAACATGCTGAAAGAAATTGACCGTGATGAATCTCACAGTCACAAGTAATAGATCTTCTTTATTACTCCAATCTGGTTTACAAAAACTCAGTCATTACAATGAAACCCTCATCAACAGAGGTTTTTTCCAGTCCCGTTCTCATCGCCTCCCTATTTTACATACATCACCCTTTTAAAAAGAAAAATAAACTCTTTGTGTTCCGGGAAACTGAAACGGTTCCTCTTCATGGCATTCTGCAACTGCCAAGCGCATCTGCCAGCTCCTAGAACCGTTATTGACTTGGGGCATCTTGTAAACGCCTTTGGCCAAGTGTGCATAATCTGGGTGATACACTTGACAGAATCGTTTTAGACTGAAGAAATACCCTCTCAACCACCCGATCCTGTAATTTAGCAGCCTCAAGAAAGTTGATGATACGACTTAATGAGACCTTGGCTTGAATGATAACATCAATTACATCAGGAATTATTCGAATGGGTTCTTGAACGAGGCACAAAGTGGCTATGAACGTGAAAACGTTGCAGTTGAAACCAAAACGGGAGATACCCAAAGCAACAATGAATTGCAGGCTTTTCGAAACTGAACCGCAGATAGCCATTTGAACTCTATCTTGCGCAGCTTCTCAATACTTTCTTTGAAATGTTCCTCCCATGCATGCAATTTGAGTATCTTCATATGCACCAGAGCTTCTATGGTAGCTGTTAACCGCTGATTCTGGGCTATCATGAGTTCAGTTTGAACCTTATCCTGTAACAAATTCTGCCACTGAAGAAGCTCCCGCAGATATTTCTTCATCTACAATGGAAGACATCTACAGAATGCTCTAATGTTTCCTCTGAGCTCCTCATCAGCGTTGAGGATCCCATCACCCAGGAAATCATGTACCACGTCTCGATGGACAGACGAAGAAGCGTTTGAATTCATGCTCGAACTCCTCCCTGTCAAAGACAGGTCTCACATGTAGGGGGTTATGAATCATCATCTGGCTCATCTGTCGTGTCCTATAGCAGCTCTCTACACCGTTACAAATCGTTTCGACAAGTCGAGCATTGATAATTCCTTTGATGCCGAAATGCTTTCGTCGACACTTTAAACACTGCCTAACTATTCTCTACCTCTCTGATTATTCACTGATCTCATTCTAACCTCTTTCTCTGCTAGTATGGACAACAGTAACAACTCTTGGCACACATATATTTTTAATTAAAACTTTAATTTGCCTCATGTCCACGTCAAACCCTAACGCATGCAACCAATGAGGCATTGCATTTGAGCGAGATCTTCTCCGGGAATCATCAAATCTATCATGTTATCACATATGACATCTATGGGGAAGTATTGCTCTGTTAAATCATTTGTTTCTGGCAGTAACACGTCTAACACATCCCCGGGATGACTTAAATAAGTGCAGGTGGAATAGCTTGCTCTCTTCTATGATTTCATGTACCATCTTAACCATTCCTGCTTTTGCTTGCAATGAGTTGTAGGGCCTTGTTCCAGGCAACTGACTGGCAATGAGACCAAACCCGAAATGAATTTTTCTGAATTCTTATTTTAGATGTTCCATGTCATTTCTCGGGCTAAGACTCATCAGTGTTTTCAAGAACACATGAAATGATATATTTTTAGTTTTGTCTTAGATGTAAATCAGTTGATTGTCCTTCGAGTTTGTCATAGAACTCAGAATGTATCTCTCCATATCCACAGTTATCTGCTCTTTCAGCTGTGGAGATTTGAGAAAACCTCCTATGAGGCCGTGCAACTTCTTCTGTGAGTTCCCACTCAGCATGAGTATTGGAGACTTCCTCATGAGCTCGTTGAGTGATTTCGGATAAGAGGGAACCAACATCCCGCCATCGTTTTTTGTAGAACCACCCTGCTTATTTCTGAACATTCCAATCTCCTATAGACACCATCTTGAAGAAGAGCAAGTGAAAAATAAATATCCGTTGGAAATCCATCAGTTTTCGCTCTTCCATTTCTGGTTGGACTTGGACTCGGACTTGCACATGAGCGCGGCCTCGTACACCTTCACCTTGGGCACCGAATGGAAATAATAAATGAGATATGGAAACATGCTTTGATGGCACAAAACTGACCTCGTCACTGAAAAACATAGATGATGCCTTTCTCATCATCTCTTCCTCAGCATCAACATCAGCCTGATAGAATTTCACAATCATATGCCATTCGCTCGCTTCCAATCTGATTTCTATCCATCGCTCGGTCAGCTTCCATCTTTCGGTCATGCCACCATATTCTACAATCAAATTTTCTTTGTTTGATTTCTGATCACATGTTTCTTCACCCGATCTAAAAAGAACTGAATACACCAACGCTCTAATACTAAACACTAGAATGAGAAACAAGAGCATCAAAAATCGCACAATGGCCTTAACCAATTGTAGAGAGACTAGGGATGAAATAACAAATCCAGGCAATGTTGAAAGCGTTATTGAAATAGATGAAACTGGCATCATATTTGCTCCTTTTGTGTCATTTTGTCCAAGCTCATTATTCTACTGAGAACCCATTTCAACACCTTACTAACAGTCCACCTGCTTAAATCACATATAAAATCTCAATGTGGTTTATCAAATTACTATCATGCATCGTCCAATTCTTGGCCTGAATAATTTTGAGATCCATCTCCCAAAGTAATTGAGAGACATTATTCAACAAGTCGAACCAGTCCTCCAAACAAGTCTGGCAGAGGTAAACCTGCTTTGGCTTTGACTCCCTATTTGCCACATAGTAAAATGAAGCAGAGCTCGGAGGATAGGCTTATGTGAGGCCCATCTTATTGACGAAGCCAGAATATTACTTAACACCATTTCCCATCTATGGATAAGTCTGCTCTAACGACCGAGAGAGCATCTGAGCAAGCAATTCGAACACTATGGGCCTGTAAGCCACTTGGAAACCAAATCTCTAATCTGATGGTGAGATCTGATCTTGAACCAAACCACAAAAGGAGATCTCCGTGTGAGAGAAGTCACGGCCGCATGCTTCCTCTCCGGCAGCACAGTCAATTTTGATATCTGTTACAACATCAGCTCCAACTAGGGATGGTACTTTTTCGTAAAGTTCCAAGAACAGTATACCAAGTGCCTCCATCCATTTGGCTTCCCGAAATCATCCAATCCGGAACTCTGTCACTTTACTTGCATCTTAGCGGAACGAAAAACTGCTTATTCATCCATTGGGCTATGGAGTCATAATGCTTTATAACAAAACAATATTGGATTCAAAACTGAACTGAAAAACATATTGAAAACCATTGTTGTAATCTAGTGCTTGATGTCAAGCTTATTTATATACATCTTCTACTCTAACTACTGAAATATTTCCATAATCAAATGATACAAAAATGCCAGTGAAGCCAATCCAATAATTTCCTACTTATTTGAAACTTTCTCACACTCTCTTCGAGCAGGCTAAAAAAGGAAACTGACAACTCCCAACTGACCTGTTGGTGATCATGGATTTTCAAACCTTTCATCAATTCTTGTAACCAAATATTCCTGACATAGCATATTCCTCCATTAAATGAATCTAAAAGATCAGCAAAAGGGTCTTGGAAAAATATATCGTCCTGAGGTTTTAAAACATCCAGGACTACTCTATGTTCTGATTTATGATGCTCAGGATCATTAAACATGGAAACCATATCTTTTTCATGAAACAAAGCAGAGTCTAGAATCTGATCTTCTGGTAGGAAATCATCATAAATAGGTTCACTAACTTTCTGTAAGGTTCCATGAAATACCTGACTGTCACCATTTAAAAACAGATTTACATTTTCAGAAATGGAAGAAGTTTGACACTCATATCCGGGACTATGTGAAAGTTGTAAATCTGTGTGAGTAGGGGCTGCAACATAGTTGTGCAGGGGAAGACCCTTCTCTTCCTTAGTTAAAGGAGAAGGTGGTCTCTGTATTTTCTGAATAAAACAACAATCATTCCTTTCTATCTCTTTTGTGTGATGCCGAATATCTTCTTCTTGAGTAAGTTCACAAGATCCAACATCTTTATGAGTGAACTCTTCCTCATACTTCTCATCTTCATCAACTTGAGAAATTTCTATTTTTTCTTCCTCCTCCTCAAGAGGACTTGTATCACAACAATCTTGAAAAAGGATTTCAGCAGAATATATCCTCTTACAATGTTGATGAAAAAGTGTGTGAAAGCATCTCAATGAAGGAATACTGGAATGGGGTAAATATTTATACCAGAGTCTAGCATCTTGTTCCAATGAAAACATAAACAATTTCATGAGGACATCTTCATGATGTACATTTAATTCTTCCATGAGCTTGTGGAATTCAA
>JASDQU010317374.1:0-10236 GCA_032191745.1 Picea mariana | reverse complement strand
TTGAGCTTGTAGTACGTGTCTAGCTTTTGTACCCAAGCTCTGGTTGTGCATTTGGACGATCCATCTAAAGAAGGTATAGTGAGTTTACCAACTTTCCAGATGAAATCAATGTTATGTCCCTCCTGCTGCTGCTGTCCTCCTCTTTGAGGCTCTCTGGGGTAGTTCCTGAGTCTGAGTCCACAATACTCGACTAGGGTCATGTCCCGATGGAAGTCACGGCCCAATGCTGCATATTCCCTCCTGTACTTTGCAGTGTCCTCTGCCTAAGTGGGCGACCTCTTTGCTATCGTCTGCTATGCTACTGTTGGGGTTGCCCTCTAGAAAATGGGAAACAATGGCCTGGGAATCCTAGTCGAAGAGGTGTATGTGCGAGTAGGTGACTAGGGTCTACTGCCTGCCCCTGAGTTCCCCTGTGTTGTATGTGGGGCTTGTGTGCCCACTATTGCCAATCTATAAGCCATCTATGCCAAAGACTGAGTCACGGCCTGCTGACTGACTACCAGATTGTTGAGTACCTGCATGAAGGCTGCCTCTGGTTCCATGGGGGCCTTACCACTGCCCTCTGGTCTCTCATATCTGTCTCCTAACATCCTCTCTGCCTCATGCTCAACCACACGCTTCCCTGTGTGCCTCTTCCTTTGAGCTGGGAGGAAAAGGGGGAAAATCAGATCTAGGTCTTCCCTCCTTGTGTCTGTTCTAAGTGACATATTTGTCACCTACGTGCTCACGGTGCCCTGGGTCCTCTGCTGCACTCATCGTCTTTAGCAACAGGCTGGCAGGACGAAAGCTCTGATACAACTGTAATGTTCCTGACTTGGCTAGTTTGGGAAAAACTGCTTATCTGATATGCCTATTGTAGATAATTCATTGTTATAGCATATAAATGATCATATAGATAGTAAATGAGACAAAAGACTGCAAATCTTATATTATGATATCTCTGTGAGTACAATGCCGAATGCGGTTGAGTAAAATAAATCACTCGGCTAGATCAAATGACAAAAGGATCTTATCTGGAATACAATAGCAATTAAAACAATAATACTCGATAATAGAAGGATGTTGTGGAATGAAATGGATGAGATGGAGATCTGCTGCAGGCTATGACAGCTCATACGACAACTGCTGCAAGTCTGGAAAGTTCTCCCTGGTGGTTAAACCTCTCGAAATTGCCTGGAAACTGTCCCAAATCGTGCGCCTTGCTCTACCTCTCAGTCTTGGTGACTGTCCGGTCCTCTACTGGTGTGTCTGGACCCCGGATGGATCCCCCTGGGGGAATGTGACCCTCTGCTACTGGAAAACTGCGCCCTGGTGATTCCACTAGCGAAATCAGCTGGTAAGTGTCTCAAACTGATCGCCCTGGCCTACTGTGAAATGGGTCGGAAGGGTTTCCTTGTATCTGATTTGATGATCGCTCGAGAATCTCGAATATGTCCTCCCCAAGTGTCGCACTCCCAATGGATGAAAAATGCGCCCCTGATGATTCCTCCGTCGGAGTCTGACAAGAAATCAGGAAAAAGATGTGTATGGCCTGTTGAGTTTTCAATAAGCAAGGCTTAAGCATGAAATTCATTCCATTTTTATCCTTTTACTTAAACCATCAACAATTTGTTGCAGCGACCAAGATCACAAGAAGAAACACCATGCACATGTACACAAGAATTATCCTGGGAAACCCTTCCCAACAAGGGAAGAAAACCCAACCAATCCTTTGCTATATTCTTCAAACAAAAGACCTCCCACACCATAAAAACCTAGCACACAAAAGGGTGCTCACAAACCCTAGAAGATTAGCGCCCAAGAGAGGTGCACACTTTTCCCAAGAACAAGTGTTTTCTGAAATTTCCAAACTCACACTTGTTATATGATTCCTCAATGGGGAATTTACCTTTATTTATATTAGACTGAACCTGTCAACAATAGTGTCTATTGGCACAATAGGGCCGACCTCAATAACTTAGAATATAATTAATAATTACCATATTAATTATCTTTCACTTTATGGTGGGGCCGACTTGTACCGTTTACATCACAAATAGGGTTACAGGTAAGTCTACCTCTTGTACAATATAGCAAAGAATCTCATACACCCACTAGTGCTCAGCCACTAGGGGCTCATCCATCTGTGCTTAGCCACAAGGATGTCCACATCTCTATCTCATTGCGTCTCACATGAGAACCACACTCACTAGTGCTCAACCACTAGGATCACGTTCACCTGTGCTCAACCATAGGCACATCCAACTCAACAGATCTCTTTCTCACTACGTTACATNTCTACCTCTTGTACAATATAGCAAAGAATCTCATACACCCACTAGTGCTCAGCCACTAGGGGCTCATCCATCTGTGCTTAGCCACAGGGATGTCCACATCTCTATCTCATTGCGTCTCACATGAGAACCACACTCACTAGTGCTCAACCACTAGGATCACGTTCACCTGTGCTCAACCATAGACACATCCAACTCAACAGATCTCTTTCTCACTACGTTACACAGGAGGATCATCTGGAGTATCACATCATCTCAACTCTCTGCACAAAGGAGGCCAATACATCGTTTCATTTCTGTCTCAGAATGATACACGTTCACCTATGCTCAGCCACAGGCACGTCCAACTCAACAGATCTCTTTCTCACCGCGTTACACAGGAGAATCATCTGGAGTATCACATCATCTCAACTCTTTTCACAGAGGAGGCCAATACATCGTTTCATCTTTGTCTCAGAACGATACACCCAATTCATGGGATTCCCCACATAGGGGCACACAACATACCATCTCCGTCTTAGAGAGGACCCACACACCTAGCTCATGGGCTTCCCTACACAAGGGCATAGAACATTCCATCTCCGTCTCAAAGAGGAACCACACACCCATCTCATGGGCTTCACCACCTCACACAAGGGCACAACGTTCCATCTCTGTCTCAGAAAGGAGCCACACACCCATCTCATGAGCACACCCAACTCATGGGATCTCTCTCAGGCTGACTCACTCAGTCTGTGCCCTGGAAGATGTCTCACGTAGTTGTAATCATCAACACTCCCTCTCAGCTAGGGAGATGTTCTCCACCAGGCCAAGTCTCTCACAGAAATACTTGAACTTTGTCTTGGTTGTAATCATCAACACTCCCTCTAAGCTAGGGAGGTAATCTTCACCAGGCCAGGTCTCTCACGAAAGTACTCGAACTTTGCATTGGCAAGAGGTTTGGTGAAGATATCTGCAATCTGCTCATGTGTAGGAAGGTATTGCACATGTACTGCTTTCCTCTACAACATGTCTCTGATATAATGATAGTTTATCTCAATGTGTTTCGATCTATGATGAAACACAGGGTTCTTGGAGAGCTTCACACAACTCTGGTTATCACAATGAATAATAGGATCCATCTCATGATCAAATATATCTGTCAGAATCTTGCGAAGCCACACTGCTTCGCAGACTGCCACACTCAATGCTATATACTCTGCTTCTGTAGTACTCAAGGCCACAGAGCTTTGTTTTCTGCTGCACCAGGAAATCATGACAGACCCCAAGGTAAAACAACACCTGGATGTGCTCCTCTGGTCCACTGCGTTCTCTGCCCATTTTGTATCGGCATATCCCTGCAAACTCAAGTCCACACTGAAGGCATATCTAAGGCCATATCCAACTGTGCCTTGTATATATCTCAATATATGCTTTGTTGCTATCCAGTGAGTCTGTCTCGACTGACTCATGAATTGACTAATGTACATTCATTGCATAGCATAAATCGGGTTTGTGTTAACCAGATACATCAGTGATCCAATCAGCTGTGGATCAATCTCGTCTGAATCATCATCATTCATTTTCTTCAAATCCATCATCATTGGTGTAGGTATGGATTTGCATTCTGTCATACTGAACTTCTTTAATATCCCCACTGTATATTTTCCTTGACTCGGGAAAATCTCATCGGTCCTCTGTCATACTTCTTGTCCCAAGAAGTAGTGCATCATACCTAGATCCTTTATCTCGAAATCAGAAGTCAAAGCTTACTTGTATCCAACAACAAGGCTTTCTGAATAAGTCACCAAAATCAGGCTCTCGTCACCAACAATGTAATAATATAGGTTTGGATCAACAACACTCTTGCTGAAACCTAAACTCATCAAGAATCCATTCATCTGGTGTAGTTTCCAACTCATGGATGGTAGTACAAATGGAAGTGTATCGGGCTTATTGGATCAAGTGTCTCATCATAGACAACTCCCTCTGTTTGTGCGAATCCTCTGGCTAAAGATCTTGCTTTGTATTACTCGACACTTCCATTAGCTGCATGCTTGATCTTATATATCTACTTGGAAGTCACCACAAACTTCCCTTCTGGTCTCTGAACAATATCTCATACATCATTCTTTAAGATATATTGGTATTCTTCTGTAATGGAAACTTCCCATACCTGTTCATCTGTCGCTTCTTTATGACAAGAAGGTTCAGAATCAATGATGTGGCTCATGGCTGAAGAGTAGCCCGAAAATCTTTTTTCTTTCTCGGGATGTGCCTTGAGGGGCTTGTATGTTCCTCTGCCTCCTGCAGAGTTTGTCGAGCCTAGGCAAGCCTTTTATGTCCTATTGCAATATCTCTGGACATATCAACTGGAGCAACTCGAATAATGTTTCTCTCCCTTCGAATTGCTGAAGGGGGAGAAGGTATTGTCTCATTGTCAATCTCCATCTGAGATTCTCTGGATCTTTGAAAGGCTATCTCTTCTTCAAAGGCAACATCTCTGCTTGTCTCAATCTGTCTCTGACCAGGGATGTAGATCTGATATGTCTTCGAAGATTCACTGTTATCCCATAAATGTATCCTTTCTACCTGAAGGGTCTGGATTGGACCTCTTCTCTTTGGGTACATGAAAATACATTGGGCACCCAAATATCCTGAAGTGTTCAATCTCGGGCTTCACTCCAGTGAAGGCTTCTTCGGGAGTTATGTTTTTTCAAAATCTAGTGAAGACTCCTGTTTTGAACATATACTGTGTCATGCATGCTTCTGCCCATTGAAAAATTTTGATCATGCATTATTGCATTGGTTGCCTCAATGATGGTTTTGTTCTTCCTCCTTCTCAAATAGTTTTGACTCCCTCTGAAGTCTGAAGTATAATCATCTTCCTTTGTTTTTATCCTGCTTTGAACAAGAAAACAAATGAAAGGAAAGAAGACAAAAACTATCTCCTAAAGGAGAATAATGAGTACATCTCTAGAATCAAAACAATTTAAAGATTGTTGTCACAACTACAACACCTACTTGTAATGTAGCAAACTTTAGAAATGTAGGTTAGAGGCATGATACTTAAAACAATCAAACCTGGAGTCTTTACTTCCAGTGTGTTGTTCCTCTGAATGCATTGAGATCCCTCTGGATTCATGACTTCAACAAAGGTTCCTTCCTCCTGCAAGTACCCTCATGATAATGATACAAATAATATATACAAGTGCATACTTGAGAGTGTTGGTATGTTGATGTCTTCATCTCCTTGAATTCTTGGCTTCCAGGAACTGAGTTTTCTTGATCCACCAAGCTTATCTTCCATCATGATTTTGTTCATCATATTTTTAGATTCTTCACAAACCCTTGTCAACTGGGCTAGAAAGCCTAACGGCTAGGCTAGGCTAGCACTTTTAGGTTTTGTTGGGCTTATCATTGCCAACAATAGGCCTTAAGAATGTCACATGAATATTGGTGAGCTGAAAAGGCTCCTTCAATGAGCTGCAGAAACCCTAAAGCCAAAATTCTACAGAAAATTGCGAAACCGTAGAAACCCTAGGGCCAAAATTTCAAAATGCTCGGAATTTCACTCTGAGAATCTTTGGAGGTGCACTGGAGAAGGCCGTACTCTCCTATGCCAAAATTTGTCTCAACGTTCAAGTTTTAGGGGCTGAAACACTCCAGAAAAGGAGAGTCGTACGTAATTGCAACAAACCTTATAGGCCATAAGGAATTGCAGAATAGAAGGACGACTTAGCTTTAAATGCTTGTGCAGGGGTTCTTCAAGACCTATGCTCTGATACAATGTTGAGTTTTCAATAAGCTAGGCTTAAGCATGAAATTCATTCCATTTTTATCCTTTTATGTTTTATTTAAACCATAAACAATTTGTTGCAGCAACCAAGATCACAAGAAGAAACACCATGCACAAGTACACAAGAAGTATCCTGGGAAACCCTTCTCAACAAGGGAAGAAAACCGAGCCAATCCTTTGCTATATTCTTCAAGAGAATGACCTCCCACACCATAAAAACCTAGCACACAAAAGGGTGCTCACAAACCCTAGAAGACTAGTGCCCAAGAGAGGTGCACACTTTTTCCCAAGAACAAGTGTTTGCTGAAATTTCCAAACTCACACTTGTGATATGATTCGTCAATGGGGAATTTACCTTTGTTTATATTAGACCGAACCTGTCAACAGTAGTGTCTATTGGCACAACAGGGTCGACCTCAATAACTTAGAATATAATTAATAATTACCATATTAATTATCTTTTACATTAATTATCTTTCACTTTATGGTGGGGCCGACTTGTACCCTTTACATCACAAATAGGGTTACAGGTAAGTCTGACTCTTGTACAATATAGCAAAGAATCTCACACCCACTAGTGCTCAGCCACTAGGGTCTCATCCATCTGTGCTCAGCCACAGGGATCTCCACATCTCTATCTCACTGCGTCTCAAAGGAGAACCACATTCACTAGTGCTCAGCCACTAGGATCACGTTCACCTGTGCTCAGCCACAGGCACATCCAACTCAGTTGATCTCTTTCTCATTGTGTTACATAGGAGAATCATCTGGAGTATCASATYATCTCAACTCTCTGCACAGAGGAGGCCAATACATCGTTTCATTTCCGTCTTAGAACGATACACGTTCACCTGTGCTCAACCACAGGCACGTCCAACTCAGCAGATCTCTTTCTCACTGCGTTACACAGGAGAATCATCTGGAGTATCACATCATCTCAACTCTCTGCACAGAGGTGGCCAATACATCGTTTCTTCTCTGTCTCAGAACGATACACCCAATTCATGGGCTTCCCCACATAGGGGCACACAACATACCATCTCCGTTTTAGAGAGGAACCACACACCCAACTCATGGGCTTCCCTACGCAAGGGCACACAACATTCCATMTCCGTCTTAGAGAGGAACCACACACCCAGCTCATGGGCTTCACCACCTCACATAGGGACACAACGTTCCATCTCTATCTCAGAGAGGAACCACACACCCATCTCATGAGCACACCAAACTCATGGGCTYTCTCTTAGGACGACTAACTCAGTCTGTGTCCTGGAGGATGTCTCATGCAGCTGTAATCATCAACATGGCCTGCCTCTCAAATGGGTCGGAGGGGAATCTCTGAACTCTCCTTGGATGGGACAAGTCGATCCACTAAACCTCCTTGGAAGTTGCGCCCTCTCCTTGAACAAGTGCGCCTCTGCTGCTGAATCCTGTAGAATTGCTGCTGAAGACTGATGGAAGACCTGTGTGATCTCCCTAGTGACTAGGGTGTGTCTCTCATCAGCGAAATCATCCACTGGTGTATTCCTCCCGGAATCCACTGAGCTACCTCTCCTGAGATGCACCTTTCTCCTCAATAACATGTCAAAATCTGTATAATGAAAAGCGCTTTTAGCCACTTTTAGGTCAATGTCACTTTCCGATTATAACACCTTTCTGGGCCTGGCTATAGTCTAACGGGGCTGTTTAGAGTCTAGACCATTAAGCCTCTTCTCTGGAGCTCCTATTTGGAAAGGGACATTACAGAAATATATTTTATTGGAAGGGCACACATGCTGAGTCATATAGTATTATTTTAATCACCATATGGAGCCTCCCCAGTCTTATATGAGTGGCCTTCACATCTTGTTCATTGGAGAGGTCTATGGTGGCACACATATGTTCACATATTCATATCTTAGGATGGGATCACTTTCCTTTAGAAGTGATGTCACATGTTTTGGGAGAGGGCATATGCTAGTCTATGGTTATTATATGGAGTAAGCTGCCCTTTTTATCATAGAGCCACCTTGTTTTCATATGAATCTTAGACTTATATTCATGTGACATATTGGTTATGATGCACGTGGTCCACATCTTTATATGGATGGAGCTGGAATTATATTAATGATTATGGAGATAGTCGTACATATTTTATGGAGCCATGGGTGGACTTCTTCACAAGTTAATGAGATGCAATACCTTATGATATATCAAGTGGAGCCACCTTTATTTATGAAGCTGTGATCTCCATTCAACGGATTGGTTATTAAGAATTCACATAACTATTTGTTTATTAAGGAGCAAGAAACCCTAGTTGATGAAGATCTTGCAACACTTATTTTCTTAATCTTACTTTGCCCATTAGTTTGAGAATAAGGACAATAACCCTTGCAGTGTAAGCAAGCGAAGATGTATAGAACATTAATAAATCACAGGGATAAACTAGCAGGGATATCAAATTGGTCAAAGTATGAAACCTAGAGATGAAGTAAAACAAAAGTATAGTGTATTTGGTCAAGTGTGAACCCTAAAGAGGGAAAGCGAAAATATATAATGTAAAATTCTAGTAGAGGTAGGTGAGATCAATAACTTGCAAAGTCTGAATTTAAAACCCTGTAAAGTGTTGGCAGCAGAAGTTTGACTGACAATTTGTGATTGTAACGAAACTCTTTATGCAACAGGTTTCTTCTTTCATTAGCCCCTCCATTGATTTTAAAGAATGTTGCGCCTTGCATTTGCAGCAATAATATTCATGACTTATAGTGATTAGAATTATCAAGTTCTCTAGGAAATCTTAACGATCTTTTACAGGCATTCATTCTTCATTTATCACAACCATACAGTTGTTCAAACCAAAGAAGTAGAGAATTCCAAATTATTGATGGTAAGTTTCAAGAAGAAGGTTAGAGCCAATACATGGCAGAGGATAAGGAAAACTAACCGTGCAATTTAATTGTGATTGCTAAACTTTTTCATAGAAGATAGGTGTAACCTGACTGTCTTACATGTCAATCAAAAGGTTTGAAACTGAATAAAAAAGTCAATATGATCTTATTCTTCTAAAATTTATTATGTTTGACATATTTAAACAAGTGGAAGTCCCTTTTCGACTTTGCTAAGGTTTTATTTCCTTATTCATATTTGTATATTGTAATGTTAGAAACAATCTTGTAGTGATGTCATTTGTCCTATGAACGATGGGACTTGATTTCCTTGCAGGTTGCATTGGGTGCCAGTATTGGGATTGAAGAACCACTATTGATGAAGATAATGAGGGCCACAATTTATACTCATGCACAGTGGTTTAAACTTCAAATGTGTACAGACCGATTTGAGAAACTTTTGAGGATAAATGAGTTGAAAGAGATGGATCCTGGCATGCTTGCAACGTTAAAATCTGAGCCCAACCCAGACTTATGCAGTGGTGCTACTTCTCATGTTACTGGAAGTTCATGTAATTCAAAGCCATCAGATGGTGGTAATCAGCCACCAGAGGCTTCTGGAGGTCTCTTTAATGAAACTGCAATCCTCCAAGTCATGGTAAGATGATCCAAATTTTCTTATTGGCTTGTCTTGTTCATCCTAAATTAGATTCAGACTTTCCAAATCAAGAAGTGCTTTCTGATTCATCCTTCTTGTCTTGTAACAAATCATTGATAATATCTAGATAGGTTTTGTGCAAGTTCTTGTGTGGGGATTACCATTTCCCCACATAAGGTAAAGATGGAAATTCCTTTTTCCTGGGTGTGTTGTTGGACTAATTTTGGAAACAACCCTTTTCTTATAACCATTGAGATTACCCTCTATGGCTACACATTATAATTGTACTATTTAAATTCAAAGACAGAATCTAATTAGGTTGTTTGACCCCAATGTTTTGTGGAATAAAAAAGAAAGGTTTTTGGGTATGAACTCCTTTTTGTTGCTGTATCGTGGAGCTTTTGCTTATCACAAGCCTACTGCATATTATACTTGGGGCATTTTTGGAATTTATCGAAGGTTACTTAGGCCATCAAACGACACCCTGTGTTTCTTTGATAGTAATTTCTGTTTTAGGTTCTTACAAGTGCATGCTTTTTCCCATGAATGTGAATAAATTGGGTAATTATATCATATGTTGAGTTTGATACGAAGAAATAATGCAGTTAAAGTTATTGATTTTGTAAAGGAAAATATAATACAAATAACTAGGTTGTGTTGCTA
>JASDQU010317372.1:0-13286 GCA_032191745.1 Picea mariana | reverse complement strand
GTTTATGATGGAACCGGCCGGTTTGGTACCAAACCGCCCGGTTCGGTCATAAACCTGCCAGCCGGTTCGGTTTTTCTCCCGGTTCGAACCAGTCAAACCGGCCGGTTCTGGTTCCGGTTTGACAGTTTTTAAAACACTGGTTTCTCCTTGGATTGCCTAGAAGATTGGGCTGTTACAAAGTGAAATATTGTACTCTTTCCGCTGTTGTTTTATACTCTACTTCATAACAGCCCTAAGGCTGAAAATTCAGAGAGTTAAGATCCGGGAAACCTCTAGTCAAAGAGGTGAAATTTCTGTTTTGCATTAAAAGTCAAGAGTGCAGAAATCTTTTACAAGTACAGTACTGAAGATAAGCAGTGCACAGCATATGTAGATGTGCACGAAGAGAGAAAGAGGAAGAAGGAACTTTGGAGTAAGTTCTTTGAATAGTATGATAATGCATAGGAAGTGAACTAGTGCAAACAATGGTATGATGCACAAGGTGAAGGTTCGAGAGTAGGAAATAAGAATGCGCAGACTGAAACTAGGAACCAAAGAAGTGGCACAGTGCATATGACAATGCGTGATACTATGTGGAACAATGAGAAGAGAACAGCACAGCAGACTGAGACAAGAATGGCACATGAAGGGATGCAGAGAAAGTGGCAGAACAAAAGTGATATGCAAGGAAGCTAAAGTGGTGCAAAGGGGAGATGAAGCAACAAAAAAGAAACCATTATTATGGATATTTCTAGAAGGTAGCGATAAGTCGGTTACAATGAAGCTTACAAATAGGATCCCTGAGATGAGAAAGAGATCAGGTTGGCAATTCAGAATCAGAGAACCACAATTAGAAGACTCGAAGAGGACAGGGGAGGAAGACCAAGGAACAAGACTAGTGCTAAGCAGTGGGCAGAAAGCACAGTTGCAGAGATAGTGAATTGTGTAGAGAATGTCGAGAGAAGTGCTAAGGTGTGGAATTGTATTCACTGTAAATATTATTGAATAATGAGAATAAGTAGACTAGCTCCTATCTTCATGAGTCTTTGAATCTCTAAATTGTTTCTCTCCCACATTTCTGCATTTGTTTAAGAATCTTATTTAAGTTTCCATTGCAGAAATAAAACTGGGTTTTTGTAGAACACGTAGGCCCTCGCACACATAGGAGAAGGGTCACGTTGTGCATACCCCTGCCCCATTATGGCCCAAATATGGGGAAGAACAGGGGCTTCCCCTGGCACCTTGGCATCTTTGCATTATACCAATATGGAAAACGGATTAGGACTTATTGGCATTTATACAAAGGAAGATTTTAGCATCCAAATGGGTTGTAAGAAGCTTTGTTGTGAGGCCCCATGGAAAACACTCCTCACATACAGGATTATGCAGGCTAATCGCTTGGGCAAAATTCATGGTCATTTCTCCCTTTCTGACATTATCAGTGCTGCTCAATTCTTCTGAATACAAGGGTCTTTTGTTCTTAAACTTAAAAGTATTTAGGACGCATGGAATTCTGTGGTTGTACGGCTTTCCTGGGTCTTTGTTGTGCAGCATAAGAGGGTGGGACCTTCCTTTTTGTATAATTTGGGCTTGGAAAGTGCAAGGACATTATCTTGCAGAATCCACAAGATCTCAAGCAAGGAGGCTAAACAAAAGGGCATAATTTTGTAACAAGATCTTTGGGACATTAATCATAGGTCATGGATAGAGTTCATGAATAGAGTGGAGAACACTTGCTTGATCCAAGGTCCTGTTGTTTACTGATAGGGTGATCATCCAGGAGCTACAGGCCCTCATTGAGGAATAAAACTTGCCAAAAATGAATGGTGTTCTACAGATCCCATTTGAAGAGATTGGCATTGGGCTTATGATAAGCTCATTTTTTATTATTACAGTAAAAAACTATATCATCTTATGCATTAAAGATTTCACCAGCTCCTATCTTGGCTGCAAAGTGGAATGCTACTGACAGTGAATTTCACTGATCAAAACACTGAATAATGTTTGGTCCTACAGCCTCCTACAAACTTGGAGTGTTCTCCTGGTTAGACTAGTACCAAAGGCTGCCTACAAAACCCAAGTTTTCTGTGGTGAACCAAGCCGGTTCACCAAGTAAATACCCAATGTTGGTAGGACAACAGGTTATAATCCATAAAGGATAATATATTAAATAATGAATATGGTATGAGATGATGAGTACAATAAGAATGAGGGCCTTATATACCCACAAAGGGGTGCCCTTCCGTGAAGAGACGTGACCTTTCAATGTGCATAACATTTTCTAAGAGTGGGTTTACAGAGAACAAGTGTTCTCATTGTGGAAAATTAGAGACCATCAAACACCTGTTTTGGGATTGTTCCTTCTCCTGTCAATGTTGGCAAATAGGGAAGCAGAAAGATTCCTACTTTATTCAAGGAAATGTCAATTGGCAGGAAGTGCTACTTGGGGATTGCAAGACTCTTCTCCTAAGTCATTATATTGGCCTCTTGCTCTGCCTACAAGTTTCGGTACTCTGTAACCTTTGGAAATTGCACTGTAAGTATTTATTTGGAGGAGTTTTAAGTTCTGTCCATGATTTTCAGAAAATGGCCTTCGATGAGGTACATACCCAAGTCAAAGCCAAATGCTTTCTGCTTAATCATGGTGCTAAGAAGGTATCTATTCATGCATATTCAGACCTTACTGCAGCACTGACTGCAATAAGGTAGCTGATTTTTACTCTCTAACTATATGATTTTCTCTGTGTAATATAAACTTATTTCTCAAATAAAAAACAGAAGCTTCCTATTGTGCCTCTTATGTTTCTCATATTACATAAAGACTAAAGTTTCAGGTTGACCTTTTCGTGTTGAAGATTCTGTGAGTTGGGGGTCCTCTTCTAGCTCTTTTGGTCTATCTCATTTTTCCATTGATATGGAGTGTTCCGGAGGCTCTTGTCACTGCCAAAATGGCCATAATGTTTCTTGAGAATAGTGGCTATGTTGGGTGGATTTCTGCAGCATCTGGCCCATTCTGGGATTCCAACTAGGGTAGTGGAATCAACTTACTGGAGTTCTTGGCAATTGTCTGTCTTGTATAACTGGACTATCTCAAATCAACAGATCCAATAAGTGGGTAGCAGGTTTCCATGAATCATAGCCATTCTAACTATCATCATATCCCTAACAATCTGAATTACAAGGGTCTAATGGTAGCCCAATGCTGCTGACTCAATGTAATTTTTCCTATTTGCAACCTTGCAATATAAAACAGAAAACTTGAATATTTGCTGTCTAACAGTCTGTATTTACATTGATGCGCATGAATATATATAATTAAACTTTATATATTTTATGTTTTTTTTATTCCACTGAGTTGAAGGCCAAGTCCGAGCCGAATCGTAATTTTTTCCCTCACCAAGTCTGAGTCTGATAAGTTTGTAGGAGATCATTATGCTCGCTCACATGCACAATCCTATATAATTATTTTATAATGTTACCTTTTAGGGTTATTTGGAGATATTCTCCTATTTCATAGGAACTGCACTAAGTAGTGCAACTCATCACCATTCTTGTACATGGGAGTCATGCTCGCCATATATGATTTGGCATATTCAATATTTCTCTGGTTATTCTTTCACATTTTTAAGGATTTGCTCTGGTTATTCCTGTAATTTTGTTCATAACAACTGGCACTAATATTTTTTTCTCACCTAACACAACTAAAGTTCGAGATTTAGATTAGGGTGAAGGAAGAGCCATAGAAATGAACATTTATATGACCAGTCCAGCAGCATTTTGTTCCTTTTTTTTAACGAGCATGTACTTTTTCCAACTTAACAATACCATATTTTACAATTTTATGGAAAAATTACAAAAATGAGATAACAAATACATAAGTTGGTCCAACTGTAAGTGAATCAAATGTCCATTAATATCAGTCCCCACATTGAATAATTAATTTATAGTTAATTCTTTAATTCCCGTCCTTCAACTTTTCATTCAGACAGACTTAAAGACTTCGGCCAAATTATTTCCATAACTTCTGATCTGATATGTTTGCAATGAGCGCCCTAAAAGGTTTATATGGAACTAGGAAAATAAAGTTAACTCGCAATCATATGATTAGTCCTTGCCAAATAGTCACATGAAAGACAACACTGGAATAGTTGCACATGGAAACACTTCATTATTGACACAACCTCCAAAACAACACTAGCTTTGTGACAAGCTAGATTGCTTTATAACCAAATGCATCTAATCATAGTTTTTAAAACAATACTAACAAGAAAAGTTTTGCATGGGAGGTATCATGCAAGCCCTGTCCCCTTGCCATGCACTATCAGGAAAAAAGCTGAATACATAGTTTACTTCCAGGAAGAGGTGACTTTTCGTTACATCAGTGTCCATGTCATAGTAGCAGGACTTGCTGGGTACAACTCAGACTCGCAATTCATACCCAGCTCAGTGCCCAACCAAGCTGAGTCTACACAACCCAGCAAAAACTCTCCACCAGCAGTCAAATTCAACTATGGAAGTATACATGAGTCAAACTTTGACTCGCGAATTTCTAATGCCCAGCAAGTTTGACTCAATGAATCTGAGTTAAAAACTCGCCTCACATCATAATAAAAGTAACGAACACAAAAACGGGTCCTTCAAATCGGCTGAGTTTCCAGGGAGTTGAGTTTTTTGCTAAGTTTTTGGTCCAAGTCATTCTCTTACTCTCTGGCTTCACTAAGCCATTCGCTCAGTCAAGTCTGGCTAGTATGGTCCATTCTACATAGAAGATTTCCTCATAACTATAATAGTACTGTTACTTGGGGAATGTATTATAGGGTGAGGAATTGAAGAGACAAAGTTGCAAAATATCTGGTCCATTATCAGATGGCAGAAACCAAAAGGATGACTAATAAAATAGCATGAAATCATCTGGTGTTACAGCTAATGCTTTAACCTCTATGTTTTTTCAGCCTTTTTGCTGCCACGGTTTCTCATATCTGTGGTACATTAGCAGAAACCAAAAAAAAGACTAATAAAATAGCATTTACTCATCTGGTGTTCCAGCTATGCTCTAACCTCTGTTTTTTCAGTTTTTCTGTTGCTTCAGATCTCATATCTGTGGTCCATTACCAGAAACCAAGAAAAGAATTTAACAAAATAACATGTAGGCTGGTGTTGAGAATTTGAGGCATGTGGGTGGACCTGTAGTTGAAATTAAGTATGCTCAAGGATTTTAGGACATAATCATCCAGAACATTCATATGCAGTAACAATTGATAATTTTAAGGCAAATGAAATCCAAAGAACTTACATGCACAAACCGGTAATATATCAGTCCTATTATATATAATGCATCTAACCAAACTTTTAAACTCTAGGGATGACATAAATTGAACAGAACTTTTCTTCCAATATTATATGCTTTTTAAGTGTGGCAGCAGACGACCTGTCAATTTATGTTTCCAAGGGTTGTTACGGCCAACGGGGATGATTACAAATGAAAGAGGGGCAGTTTGTAGCCAACCTTGTCTTGATTTGGCAATTAGTGGAAACTTAAATATAACTTGTGCTGTCTTAGAGAAGATGTAGTGACTGTACTAATTGATAAGTTCTCTTCAAGGGCATATGACTCAAGTAAATTACAAGAACTTGCCAAAGTATCCCCGAAGTTGGGAAGCTTGCAGCTATGATTTAAATGATTTCAATAATGATAAGTAGATTAGAGAGATAATCAACCTTTGACTCACCAAATCTGGTATGACACATATAAAGAATGACCGGAAGAAATCCATTTTATTTCTGCTCTGGTCGGACCTGTTTTCAGAATCAGAAAGAGGGCTTTAGAAGCGCTCCTTGAGGAACAAGGTATAATTAGTGACTTGCCCAAAAAAGGGCGAGGGGCGAGGATACGAGCCGCTCTAAAGTCCATCGGGTAGGCCCTTACATGTTATAGGCGGACCTATTTGAGACGGAAAAGTAGCCAGGGTTGGTCCTTCCCGTTTGAGGGGAATAAAATAGTATCCTGGCCTTCTTTATTTAGAAGGGAAATGTACTATGGTTTCTTCCCCTTAAAGAGCTAGCTTTGCTCAGACTTTGGGGTAAGAAACAGAGTCTCCTGACCGCACCAGTCAACCCAGTCAGTAAGGTCCAACCAATTAGTGAATCATAAACATCTCCAGGTCAATGACCATATGGTAGATATCCCAAGTTCTCCTTGCCAACCTCAATATGTTATTACTATAAGAGATCGAAAAAGATTGAGAGCTATCATTAGGGAAAATATGGTAATAATGTCCTTGCAACCAAAGGAAAATTAACATCAGATGCAAATAAAGAAGTAACCTGTTGTTTAACATTACAGAATCAAAAGTGCAGCAAAATCTCAAGACTAACAATTTCAATAGTGATAGTAAGTTCGCAAAAGAATCATCACAGCACTATCTCTGGTGTGAGAAGAATTGTAATTTGTCTAAAATCTATCTTACAATAGCACTATTTCACTTACAACTGTCCTCAGTACACTTTCTTGAATTAAAGACCTTTATAATATGAGTATGGAGTCAACGAAACATAAATGCACGTGCCAAAGAACAATTTCTTTCAATTTTTTTAAGTTAATTTTATCATCTCAGAAAGTTGTATTTCGAAAGAAATGAGCTTAATACTACAATATTACCTGACTATATGGACCTATGCAACTAGGTGCCCAGCATGAGATACTCTGAACATGCAGCACCTTTTTGGTCTTGTCTTTAGCAACAAGAACTTCAACAAATGCATTCCCTAAGCCTCCTTCCGAAAGAGGAATCTCTACTGTAGATCGTGACGGAACACCACAAGGACAATTTTCTTCCATGATATATTGCACATATGTATCATTGGCCAATGCAAATTGATTCATGTCAGCAAGATAAAGGTGAATATATAGAACGTCCTCCCATCCAAGATTATCCTCTTTAAGACTACATTCAATTCCCTTCAGAATAAGGCCCAAATGATTCTCTAAACCTGCCATCCATAAAACAATTGCGACATGATAATTATCCACACAAGTTTATAAGCTAATTATAAACATTTGAATGACCAGGATCATAATATGGCTTTAAAGTTTGAAAGTGCACTCCACTAACCACAATAAAAGAAGAAGAAAATCATGAGATATAGGCATACATTTTAAAACACATCAACTTTGGAACTGCAATATGATATATCTGACAACGAAAACAAATATGACAATACTGTCGTGAGAAAAGGGGAGAAATCTACCTTGCATAGGTTTGAAGCTACTTTGTAGCCAACATCCAATGGTAAGTATGCCATTCTGTGTCTTTGAAGTAATCAAACTCCTTTTTTGATACATCTCAGGGTCCACCGGTGAGGTATCTAACTGATTATCATCTTTACAGTTGCCAATTATATCATTTCCTTCAACTTCAATGACCCAATCTGTGACAGATCTATTCATAGAGGTCCCATCATTGCCTACTCTAGGAGCCATGTTTTGTAATTTGGGCTCCAAATGGAATAACGAAGGATGAAGAATCCCAACAGGAGCAATAGAATCCGGTGAATGAAGCATAATTTGAAACTTGTCAATAACAATTCTGGCATTCTGGACAGGTATAAACTCAGAGGAGTTAAAAGGAAGCCAACAAATTACTAGGAATTCCAAGAACCAGAAGATTACAAAATCAATGGAGTATAAATTAATTCTATAAATAGAAAACAGAAATTTAAATGAAAAATCACATGCATATTTACATAATGCATGTCATTTTATAATCCCGGTGTCAGAACTAAACAGAGGAACAATGAAAAATGCCTTACCATACTGCATGGTTCAAAAGTAGACATTCCTACCTTTAAGACGTTTCTTCATTTGAGTTCTAGTTTTAAATGGAACTGAACATGTTCCTTCTTATATAGGCCAATACAAACAATAATAAGCCTGAACTCAATTCTGAACATGCTCTCTCTCTCTCTCTCTCTCTCTCTCTCTCTCTCTCTATATATATATATATATATATAGAAAGACTACCATAAATAAGTGTACTTGAGGTATAAAGGGAAGAATGTAGAGACTCCCAAAACATGACTTCAATGTTTTTAATTTTTAATTTTTTGTAAGAATTCAAAAAACTAAAAAAAAATTCTGATTAGAACATATTGTGCCAATCATCACCAAAGAACATGATAGAGTTTATGCTTTATCATTGTCATACAATAATGTAATATACTTAGCATAGCATTTTACGTGGAATAGTACTTTTATGTTAGGAATTAAATAAAATGACTTTGGTGATTAATTAAATCTTGTGTCTCTTATGACGTGTACCTAATGGCTTGCCTGCATCATGGATAATTCAAGGGTTCCTGGAGGAGTTCACAATTGGATTTTCATGGTTTTTTCATCATTGTTGTTGTCACAGTGCCTAGGGTTCTGAGGCCCACTGGCTACCATCTCAGCTGGTTCAGAAGTGTTTTATAATCCATCTTCAAGGGCCACCACCACAACATCACCAGTTCTAAGCTATTTGACAGCTAGCTCTATGAGTGATTCTCTAACAAGATTTCGAGTTATTAGTTGTATACCACCACTAGTTTTCATTGGGTTCCAGGTTCTCTACAATAATTTTGTGGAAAGAAGCCACATCACAGTTTGAAGGTTATGGAACAAATTATTAAAATTAGAACATTTGTAAAGAACATTATGTAGACTCTAGCAAGAGATTTGCTTGGATGGTGACTCTACATTTTTCATGGGCATCGCCCTAATTTGGGCAATGGCATTTAAATGACCCCGTGTCCCACACACCTCCCCCAAGCCCCAATATCCTCCAATGGAACACCCAACCTCCCTTCTTGTAGGTGGCTTGCCTCTTGTTACCCCCCAGCCTAGGGGTAACTAGAGGAGATCATGTCTCATGGCCCACAATGAAGACCATGATCCCATTGATGATGATGATTGGCATGTCCACCCATGGCAGCCCAACAGCCCCCTATTCAAATTGCCTCTTCTACTTAAGATCAGCCAAGCTCATCACATCTAGTCACACATTGTATGGGAGATGCTAAGCCAACGTCATCATGAGGTATGTTAGTCATTTTTTCATATGGGGCGTTGTACTTAATATACTAGGCATGTGAATGGGAATCATTGGTTGAAGTTGGATAATGGATCATAAGCTCAAGAATTTATGTCTGTTTCCTTGTTTCACCTTGGTGGCCAGCATTTGTGCCCTAGTCTCGTGTTGTCACCCCTAAAAAAAAAGGGTACTACAGGGGGGCCCTCACAAGGGTAGCGTTATGTTTCCCCGCCATACTTAACAGTGACCGTCCCGTAGCCTGTCATAGTGTACTAAACTTTAGTAATGGGTCATAGTTCATTCTCTCTAAGAAGAGGGGCTAAAGGCCCGGAGGTTGATTGCAGCTGCTAATAAAAAATAATGAAGAAAGAATAATGATAAAAAAAAAAAAGAATAGCAAGAACTATTAAAAGCCAGTCCATACTTGAGCTCTACCCTTTCCGCGTTCGCCCCAGTCCACAAAGCAATGAATGCTAAAGATTGAAACCTTATAAAGGGGACCTGCAAATAAATAAAAGGACAATAAAAATGCAGATTAAGGGGTTGGAAAAACGTAGGGCCTAGAAAGTGGTAACTCAAGACCAAGCGCACCCTCCAGAAAGGTGCTCATAGGAATGGACCAAATGACTCCATAAGCCATGAAGTAATACCAACACGTTTCCCTATCACACTTACTCTTGAAGGGTTCTTTTCTTTCCTGCTTCCCCCGGGACATATCCCTCTACTTGGGTCTTTTCTTTCCTTTTTTGGTTGGCACGCCTAATAAGGTCTAATGATGTTCCTCCCATATTCAAACTTGCCAACTTACATAAATTATTGAGCTAATGTGAAATTTGAAGGGGATACTTGATGTGAATTGGTTATGTGGCTTATATCTTAAGTAATAGCTTACTTTGTATGATCTAAGGACTGGTATGTCTTATGAACATTGGCTTTACTAGATTTCATGCTTTGATTTGACTTGGATGTACCTGACATGGTACTTTGAAGGATGCCCTAGGATTTCACCCAAGACATTATGCCTATATTGCAAGATATGGCACGTGTGATGCAAAGCATTGAGCCATTTGATGGTTTGACACACTCAGATACAGGCTCTCACATCTTCTGGACCTTGGACAATGGACAAATGGGTTTGATTTTGACAGATATGGTCATGATGGCACACTTATGGGCAAGAAGCCCATACTTTGGACAGTGTACCCACACTTTACCTAACCACTTGATGGAGGACGTCGCACTCGGTTTGGCTTGGATAGCATGCAAAGATGAGATGCATCCCCTCTCCACCTTGGACGCTACATTCTACACCTTGGACGTTGGGCTTGATGATGATGTCATATGCTAGGGTTTGATGGAGATGATGGGGTTTTGCTTGCCACATGGACACCAAATGATGACATGGCATTCTCCCACCTTGCTTGCACCTTGAATGATCACACATGGCCTTGGGAGGCCCTCCTTCACCTCTAGGAGGCTTGACATCACCACACATGTATTGTTATTGTAGAGGCTATTTTGAGGGGTTAGCCCCACATGTAACATGAATCATTGACATTTTCTGGACAAAGAGCTAGGGTTACCTTATATAAATAAGGCTAACACTCATTTCATTTTATCATCATCACTTTTCTCCTCACACTTGTGAGTGAGAGCTCTAAAAAGTTCACTATCTCTCTTTGGCTTCTTGGATCTAGTGCGCAACTCTTGGAGGAGGATTGTTTGTGGATGTTTCTCATTTCTTGGATGATATCTTGTTGCAACTAGGGTTTCTCTTGGCATAGCGACTTGGATAAGTAAGTAATTTGATTTAAGTGGATAAGTTTGTTCATAGTAAAATTGTCAATTGCTATTTTCTTGCATGTTATTTTATTCTAGTAAAACCCTAGGAAGGAGACATAAGTCTTTCTCTCCTTTAATACTTTTGTTTGTCCAAGTTTGGTGAAAGCATTCAGAGATCTTGCCTCTTTCTAAGATTCAATGCCCTAAGGCCCAAGAGGCTTTGCACCTTAGGGTTTTGATCCTAGCCATTTGATCCTTGACCTAGGTAATCTAGAAGAGGGAAAACGGCATCTAGGGCCCAAGAGGCTTTGTACCCTAGAAATCGCTCTTGAAGGTTTTACTCCTAAGGCCCAAAAGGATTTGCACCTTAGGGTTTGAACCTCATTCTTCTTGATTATCTATGTCTTTCTTCAAAGTGTTGCATGCTTGAGTCCATAGCCCTAGAAAATCAATGACACTAGTCTAGAACTCTCGTTGTCGTGAAAACATTCTTAGAATTAGCACTCTCTCTCAAAGCAATTTGACTAACTCTCCTAAGTTCTAATTCTAACCCTAGCAAACAAATGATATTTATTGCTGCTGTTATAAATGTTTGCCACAGCCACTAGGGTTTAATCTAATTGTTGCATACTTACTTGAAATAGTGGCTAAAGATACTCAGAATCATAGTCTATCAATTAGATCTTATTGCACTTGTTGAAGGCTTAATCCTTATGCTCAATTGCCACATTTTTGGGTACTTTTTCCTATTGTTGTTACAAAATATTAATGGTTGTTATACATTGTCTTACTGCTGTAATTTTGCAGAAGTGGATCTTGCTCCATGAGGTAATGAAGGTATCATGGTATGTGTCACTCTGATCCTCAAAACCTTTGAATACGTGCATTTGATTCTTTTTGTTTCTAACGGGTGCTTGGATCTTATGCCTATCCACTTGACCATATCTGGGGGGAATGACAGGATGCCCTAGTAAGCTTGTGCCCATAGGTTTTGAGTTGCCACTAGGGGGATTCAAGAGAAGCCATCGTTCGCTTCTACCATACTTACCACTTTCCATCTTTCTCCTGCTCGTCCATCCCATTACATTGGTTAGGGCATTGGGTTGGCCAAATATTTAAGGGTTGAACCTTACCTTGTGGGAAGAAGGAGCTAAAGGCCCAGAGGGTAAAAGCAGCTGGCAAAAGATAGAAGCCTAAAAATGAAACCTCGAGATGCTTCACCCAGGGATACCCGAGAAAGCAGTAAAAAGCTTCTCAGCAAGAAACAGAGGGACCCATAAAAAATAATAATAAAACAAGACCTGGTTAGAGGATAGGGGGTCTCATCACGAGCCAACCTATTAGGTCCATGGGCATCTAGCAATATGACACTACCAGCAGCTAGTCACCACGCCAAGGTAGTGGCTCTTGGTGGCATAGTCAAGAGAAAGGGGGTCTCATCACGAGCCAACCTTCTCATTTCCGTGAAATGATTGTGGGTAACATTGCCACCACTGGTCACCACGCCAGGGCAGTGTCCTATGACTAGCTTCTTGAAGAAAAAGCAATAAGAATAAAGATAAAAGGCATGAATGGGCTTGGAAACATTTGCATCCATGAGAGATGCAGCTCACCCTCTACAGAGGCACCCACAGGTAAGCCATGCATTTCCCTGCTATCACTGTGCCCCTTGTCCAGACGTCCTTTACCACCTCATCCACTCACATGGCTTGGATTTGATTTCTCCCGGAAACACCCCACATCCAGTGAGCATTAGCCCAATAGGATGCCCTGTCACTTCCTCCAAACTTGGCTAGCAGATTAGTATAATGTCTTTGAGCACTTGACTGAGTGAAAGGGGTTTTATGCACATGTTTAATAAAATTGATGATTAGATGTGATTGACCTTGCTATGATCCCTCTGACTTATGAGCCCGTGGAGGGCGTATTTGTTGATGTGCAGGACCATACCCGACAGACAGGTACCATCATGGATAGGTACACATGGGGAGATGATTAGTTCGGACCTCCATGGGGTTGAAAGCCCATCAGATGGATGTTGAGACCCCAGCAGGGGGCAGAGACAGATCAGAGGGTTTGCACCGAAGAAGAGGACGTTCCACCAGAGGCATCTTAGCAGACCTGTAACCAGGGGGGTTGTGCCCTTTCCACCAGGACGTTGGCCTTGGAAGGCCCATGACGTCACCCAGGACACTCATGACTATTAGAATATAATGGATGTGCTCGTTTTACCATTGACAATATCTCTATTGTCACCCAACCATAGGCCGAAGCCACCCTCCGAGCACCTTAACCTTGTTAGAGAATCACTCTGGAAGCAAACCCTAGGCTAGATAGCCACACAAAGGGTAGCGCACCTTTCCCCAAGGATAGCGCACCAACAAGAGCTGATCAGATAGTCCAAACCCTAGCCAAGAGATATTCCAAGCCAAAATGTAACTGCTAGTTGCAGCAGCT
>JASDQU010317370.1:0-13287 GCA_032191745.1 Picea mariana | reverse complement strand
CTCTTCAAACTTAACACTCCTGTGAATGAATAATGTATCTGAAGTAGTAAATAATAAAATATATACCTTCCCTCCCTTTGTATATCCAACAAAAATACACTCTTTACTCTGAGCTTCCATAACTTTCCTCCTATCGAAAGGGATCCTAGCCCATGCATAGGAACCAAAAGTTTTGAAGTGAGCAACTTCTTATTTCTTCCCGCTCCAAGCCTCATATAGAGTGACTCCATTGATTGATTTATGAGGAAATATATTATGAATGTATTCTACAAAATTGATAGCTTAATCTCATAACTTTAGAGGTAGTGCTATAGCCTGTAACATACAATTGGCCATCTCTTTCAATGTCTTGTTTTTTCTCTTCACCACCCCATTATGTTGTGGAGCATATGGAACTATGTGTTGTAACTCTATAGTTTCTTCTAAACAAAGATGCTCAACATCCTTATTCACATACTCTACTCCATTGTCTGTATGAAGCTTCTTAATCATTTTCCTTATTTGATTCTCAACTAGATGCTTGAAATATTTAAGACACTCAAAGACCTCAAATTTTAACTTGAGAAATTTGAACCATGTATATCTCAAAAAATCGTCAAGTAAAGTAAGAACATACTTAGCTTTACTGATCAATGAGAGTGGGAAAGGACTTGTAATGTCACTGTGAACCAACTCTAGAAGTGATGATGTGCTCCGTGCTTTACCTATGCTGAACTTCTCCTTAAGATGTTTGCCTAGTATGCAACCTTGGAAAACTTCATTTGTGTACTGAATGTGGGTTAATCCATATACCATTCCACTTTTACTAAGATGATATAAATATTTAAATTTTAGATGCACAAACCTCTCATGCGACGACCTAGACTCTTAATTAGCATGTGTTAGAAGATATATGTAATAATATTTATGAGTAAAGTGAGAGAAGGTGTACAACCTGGAATGGTGTTTGACCTCACCAACAAAAATTTTTGAACCATCTGACAAGCCATAAATAATAAATGAGTCTAGAGTGACCTCAACCTTCTTTGCACTTGAATAAGTGATTTTATAGATGGAGAGGAGATTCATTAAAAGCTTTGGAACATGAAGTGCATATTGGAAGCATACATGGTCTAGATCAACTCTACCCCTATCACACACCTCAACAGAAGAATCATCTCCCATGAAGATCAATAGTCTGAAACAAGTCTCCAAGTATGAGAAAATTCTACCCGATAAGGCCATGTGATGGGTAGCCCCTGAATCAAGAACCCAAGGATTAGGAGAAGATAAAATAACAAGTAATGCATTACCATTACATATTTATGATGATGCCTTGTTTGATGGTTTCTTCCTTTCATTGTTCGAAATACAATCCTCGAGGTGATGTTGCTCAAGTGATTGTGCCATGAGATCTATGGTCTTTTCAATGCAATGACTCTTAGGATGGAACCCCCTGTTACAATAGGAAAAATTGGTCTTCTCCTTCTTGCTCTTTGATGCCTTGGAACTCAAACTCTCATATATAGAATTTTATTTACCTTCCTTCTTGTTCTCTTGGTCCTTCTTACCCTTGTTCTTCTGCTTATTCTTCTTTGAACTTCCTTTAGCTGTAAGCACATGTGGATTCAAAATATTGAGTGCCCCTATCTAGATGAGCTTTGTCTACTCATGGATAAGTAACTCCATGAACTCATCTAGGGATGACATCTTCCATGTAGAACCCATAGCTAACCTGGTAGTATGAAAATAAGTGTAGACATAATATTCTACTCCTAGCTTGGTTAGAATTGAAAAGATTAACTATTCAACTTTCTAATTGTTTCCACAAGACCTAACATGTGAAGGAAAAGTTTTAAAATTATAGAAGTAGTCCTATAGGGTCTTGAAATCACTTGGATTCAATGCATGTAGTTCATTCTCCAACCAATGACTTATTAGGTTGTCTTGCTTGTCTAGCAAATCCTTCAACTTTGTCCAAACATAGTTAGGATTCCTACAAGTATCAACATGGAAGAGGAGATCCAGAGATATGGTCAAGCAAAGTAACCTGTAAGCTTCATCCATTTTTTTGAACTATTTTTATTTATCTATGGCTGAAATAAGCTCAACCTAAATCTCCATGGTGACCCTATACAAACCTTTGCTGCGAAGTATAAGCTATATCTTGGGCTTCCACTCAAAGTAGTTGAAGGGTGTCAAGATCACTGAAGAAGATGGATGATATAATATCCAATCTGATCTATAAACCTGCAATAAAAGTGAATACTCCCTCACAATAATAGCTTTGATACCATGTAGTATTAAACAACACTCCAAGATCTAATTGTGAGTAGGAAATACTACACTAGTTAATTGAAAAAGAAAGAGAGGAGAGAGAAAAGTAGAATCAATATTTACACATAAGAGACTAAGAAACCAACTAGATTCACATTGTATTAATCCTTAACCATGAGTACAATATATAGAACTCTCCACAAGAGAAGTAATTCACACTAGGTTTAGATTCTAGTGCATGCACATTTAATAACAAAAATAAAATTCCTCTTAGTAATAGTTAACTAGCCATAAATGGAGTTGTTATCCCCAACTCCTAGGGATAACTAAGGATATTATTTCTCGAGGCCCTCGGGTTGAAGACATGGAGTACCAAGAGATAGTTTGATCAACAGTGTCCACTTGCACAAACAAAGACCCATCTCACCACCACAACCCCAGGTTCATGACGATGGTTATATCCACCACATCAACTAGCTTCCAGAAGACATCGGGTCTTGCTCCATAAGGTACAAGTCAGGTATCATGGTGAGTATCATTTCAATATTAGAGTTATTTGAATTTGTTGCATATATTACTACTTTTGATTATGTAACGTTTGCTTGGACATTATGCTCTTTTCCATGTTTCACTTTGGTGATTGACATTTCGCCCTAGTAAGTGGGTTACCCTTAGAGATAAGTTTGCTACTGGGAGGTCCTCTTGAGGATTCATCATGCCATTCCTGACCATACTTGTCAATTTCCATGCTTCATGCCCTCATCTCCTAACCCATGAAGGGGTTGAAGGCCCAGCGGCTTGTAGCTTGAAAAATATAAAATCAAATCATTAACCTTCTAGATGCTCGCCCAGGGATCCCGAGGACAATGAAATGTCTCTCATAATAAATTGATGGGACCCGTGAAAAATAGATAATAACAAAATGCCACCCAAGGTGGAGCATGTGTGGGGATTTTTTTATTGCTTAGCTAAAAGCCCCACTCATGTTTCAACTTGGGGAAGCATGAAGTGAGCAGGGTAGAGTCAAGGTTGGCACTATTTTTCATGCTTCGGTAGAAGCCCCACCTTGGCTTCAACTTGGAAACATATTAAAAGAATAAAAGGAAATAAATGGCCTTGGAAAAAGGTTGCATTGAAAACGAAGGTGAAACACACCCTCTATAAAGGCATCCATAAATGAGACACTACAACCCCTTGTATCTCATGAACCCCATGCCCAAAAGTCTTTCCCCCATCCATGACACCTCACTCACATGACTTCGAAAGAGGTCCACTTGGGAAACACTCCTAAACTTGAGGTACGATTCACCAAATAGGTCGCTTTGTTAACCCTCCCATACCTAAACTTGGAAAATTGCATAGGGTCTTTGAGAACTTGTTTATTTTGATGAGGTAGTTTGGATGTACATGCTTGGATGGCTATTTTATTGATTTGATTTACTCATCATGATGCATTTGACTTGATATCCTTGGAGGGCGTATTCATTGTCTTTGCAGGACCTAGTTGGTGAATAGATTTGGAAGAACAAGCCTAGATTGGGCTTCCTTGGGGCTTGAAGCCCACATGTTGGATACTAGGGCCAACACACCGGATGATGATGACATGAATTTTGAGTCCTAGCTGACACCTTGGAGGATCTCACCTAGCCCCTACAAGCCAAACAACTTGCCTTTGGAGGCTAAAACATCACCTTTAAGGGCTTGACGTCACCTTAGGGCTAGGGTTTGATGGTGATTGGAGACACTTGGCACGTTTTGAGTGAGGGAGCCCTTGGATCATGGAGGAGAGACTTACCTTGAATAAATTTGTCCTTTGGAGGCCTAGAACACTCATTTCCAACCCAAAAACTTGATCTAAAAGGGTCAAAACATTGCCTCAAGAGGGTGATGTCATGTTTCTAGGGTTTCTCTTATGTGCAAATTATGAGTTAAAAAATGTTATTTTGGAAAAGGGGAAATAGTAAGGGTTGTTGTCCCCTTATCTTGTGGTTTACCCTTTTAATGTGGACAAACTATGTTTTAGAGGATTTGTATAAATAGAGATCATCTCTATTTCATTTTCATCATAGCTCTCCCATTGTGAGAAGACATATTGGTTAAAATTTGCACCCTATTGGGAATTTTTGGTATCTCTCTCTTGTGAAAATGATTCTTGGTGATATTTATTGGTGAATTCTTGAGCTAAAGTGGTGCACCCCTCTTGAAGGCTTATGTTATTTCTCTTGGATTGTAATTTGCTTGGTGAACTAGGGTTTGATCTCTCTCTCTCTCTCTCTCTTGGAATTGGTAAGAAAAATATGCTTTTGTTAGTTCTTTCTTGCTTGTTCTTGGTCATTGTTGGTTGAAACCCTAGGAGGAGTATTTTTCATACACCCTCCATTAAGCTTCATCTTATTTTCTAAGTTTATAAATCATTTTTGGCAAGGGTTTCTAGGAGAAGTACAAGTCTATACACCCTCTTAGATTTACCCTAGTTTGATTGGCATGCCCTATGGAGTAAGAGGATTTACACCCGTAGGGATCTTGTTGATCTAAATTGTATTTTAAATACCACGTTCACCCATTTTTTAAAGACACTAATATGAAGTTTTGCATTGGAGAAATAAATTGTTTGCCTTGGTAAACATGATTTAGTGAGATATTGATCTTGTTCAAATTGGAAACTTTTTGCATGTTAAGAGCTCGTCAAGGCCACTAGAGAATCTTGATTGGCTTGGTATTATTAGAGATATAAATCATTAAAATCTACAGCCATTAGAGCTGCAACAAATCTTTATTTTGCTTACTTATAACTCACATTTCAACCGTACAAAATTGCTAATAATTTGCCAGCATAATCTACTAGTCCTAGTGCATCTTCTGGGTGGATTTTTAGCAAGTTTTGGTGGATGATTTTTATGTTGTAACAAATTGTTTTCTACAAACATAAGGCTGAATAATATCTTTGCAATACTTGTCTATAATAGCCTCACATTAATGCTAAAGTATCATGCTTTTATACTTGAGTTGTATTAGTGTTCACTAGCTTGTCTCTTGCATCATTTGGTAGATTTGTAGCATTTGTTTAACAACTCTAACAACTATTTACTTGCTGATATATATATTTTTTTGACTGCTGCAAATAGGGACAACAAGATTAACTTTCTTGTCCACCTAACATATAGCTCGTATAGTTGGATTTTCTTGTTTCTCGGGAAGGTACAAACACTCTCAGTAGGTATCCAAAGACTTGGAAACCTTAAAACACTTTCGAGACGCACCATCAAAGACATATTCCACTTAGAAACTTGACCTATGGGGGCATTCATCTCATCATCTCACTTTCCATCTCATTTCCCCCTAGGGTCACCTGAGATTCCCCCCTTGAGGTGATCACTTCACCTCTAAAGTGAAGGGAATACCCATATAAGGTGACAATGGGTAGGTGTTCTCTTGGTTTTCACCATATTGTTGTTTGGGTCAGGATTTTCCCAACCTACAACTTGTGCAATAACATTTTGGCACCATTGCTGAGGAGGATTTTGAATCCTCTTTCGTTCCCTAATGACACTTTGGAAATCTATCTCAAAGGCTTCCCATAGATTTCTTGGTGACTCCATCTAAATGACATTCCCGTTCCACCTTTGATGAACCCTCCTTGAAGCTTATCTGGCTACTCCACCTTACTAGAATCCATCTTCCCTTAAGACTTTTCCCTAGGGAGATTCAAACCTTCTAAGGTTTACTGAAGAAGGCCTCCCCTCAAGTATCTCGTTGTCAAAACCATTTTTAATAGTACCCTTCCCCTTGCTCCAATGGCTCACCCTTGGGAAAAGGACCTTTATAAACCCTTAAACATGGACACCATCCCTAGATACCCAAACAAAATGCAGAAAGAGTCTCACAAATTGTTGCCAAAGTTTCAAGGAAATAATGTGACCACTGCTAACGATCATCTCGACACCTTAGGCTGAGACATGGAAAATTCAAAAGTGGAACATGAGGATGTAGCAATGAAGCTACTAGCCTCATCGTTGACTACATATGCTTAGAGATGGTTCAAAGGGCTTCATGATAATCACATCACATCTTATGAAGACTTCGCTAAGTTATTTTGGAACATATGGACAACAAATAAAGACATCATAATGCTTATAGCATAGTTCAATTAGATAAAGAAGAAGGAGAATAAAACAATGAGTGAATTTGACAACAGGCTTGAAAAGTTATACAGTCAAATCCCAATAGACCTACACCCTACATATGCAACTGTTTGTCTCCTTTATATGAATGCTTTTGATGTGCAGTTCTGTTTCATTCTCAAGGACAAGAAGCCTACCACCTTCGCACAAGCCAAAGAGTACAATGCATATATTGAATAGAAACTTCATGAATAAAAGGTTGATCCTTTTCAGTATCCTCATACCAAGGCAGATACAAAGACTAAGGCTTACAGTAGCAGTGATTCTGATCCAATTTCCCTCTTGACTTAGAAGATAGATCAAATGAGTACTTAGTTTGTCCATGCACAGAGTCAAACCATGGGCCGATTAACCACTATGGAAAGAAATCAATATGCCTCTGTAACTCAATTTCTAGATAGTAGATAGATGCCACAGGTTGGAAACCAAGGCCTCAACAAGAGGAAAAGGTCCTCGATACATTGAACCGAGTTGGAATGGTCAACACAGAGCATACACTGCCGTTTTCTCCCTGTCAAGAACCTCACTGAGAGGATGAATGTCCTCGAGAAGATGAAGACTCTACCAATAGTATGAATTTCATGGATATGATCTGTAACATCCAGGAGGAAGAGGTCACATATGAATAGATTGATGAGGCCAGAAGACAGGGTGAAAGAGGGGGAAGACTTTGGGTGTTAAACCAATTGACATATGATCAGAGAAAGGAAATGAGGAAGAGATATTTTTTGACATACACTAGAAGAAATAAGGCTTCGGTTCCTCTGTCACAACCTTCCACTCCACCTCAGCCAAAAGAAACCCCTCCTCCCTCATCTACAGAGAAGGTGGTCCCACCACTTCCACCTCTAGTACATGAGTTTATTCCAAAGCCAAATCCAACAGAATATGAGATTCAATTGAACATAGTCGTTGCAACCATGTTTGGGAAGTTGAATATGATGGTCTCTGTAACACAAATGTGCAAAATTCCTTCCGTGAGGAGGGAAATCTTGAAGTTATTGCAGGTACCAAATGAGAAGGAGGTCCCTCCAATCATTTTGAACACCATGTATCTTGATCAAAAAAGAGACAATAAACCTCCTTTCTATCTTTCATTAGGCATAAGTGGCCTCTGCCTAAACAATTTTAAGATGGATTCTGGGGCCTCAACAAATGTCATGTCATTGAAGGTAATGCAACAATTTGGATTGAAGACAACCCGATCATATGGAAATGTGTGTGGCATTGATTCTAAGGAGGTCAAGGTTTATGGACTATGTGAGAACATTAAAGTCTTCTTGATTGATTTTCCACATATCAGCCTCCTTATGAACATAGTAGTAATTGATGTCCCATATACTTGGGGGATGCTCTTATTGAGGAGTTTGTCTGCTGCTCTTGGAGGCTTTCTTAGCATGGATGTCACCCATGCACACATCCCCATTGGGGATGGAACCTTTTAGATATTATATAGTCGAGAGCAATCCAACAAACATGTGATGGACCCCAAAGGTCCTGATTATACAAGTGAGTGTGAGTTCGATGAGGTTCCAAACACCATTGAGTATGACCCATGAGACTTACCTTTCATGCAAGAGGACTGCATAGATACACTACTCCCAAGGATAGATGAATACGAAGAAAAGCTTGCGAAGTTCCAAGGGAAAGAGCCAAGGTCTATCTAAATATTGAAGAAAGAAGTTAATGAGGATAAAGAACATGAAGAACCCATAAAAAATGAAGCCAACACAAGACCTCCTTCCTATCCTTACATCGAGAATATACCTTACATCAACTATAGTGAAGGAAGTCTTGCGTTCATGTGGGACAAGAAGAAGGGAAAGCCTAAATATGACAAGAAGGATGATAACAGTTGGCTTGGCCCTTACATTGTCAAGAATAAGTCTGAGAATGAGAAGTACTATTTGATAGCTTTGGATGTGATAAAGATGCCATTACCAGTGGATGAGTCTCTTCTCTAGCCCCACGTTCAGGGCACTTGACTTCTTCAGGGCCCTGGCCCCAGGCAAGTAGGTAGGTCATTTTTGATTTCCTGCATTTGAATATTGATTGCTCATTATAGTTTAGTCACATTTAATATTTCATTTTTCTCTACTTGCATATTGATTTCATGTTTAGCTTATACTTATAAAAAAATGCTAAAATTTTCTTTTCTAGATTAGCTGTCATTTTTGGTTTTGATATATATGGACGGAGGGTGATATAACTACCTTGGATTTTACAGTTTTATGTTTTAGTGTAGGCACAAGTCCACTAGGAGATGTTGCGGTTCTCATGCACTCTATGAAGAGTACATGTCCCCAAGTAGGAGCCATATGTTATCCCCAACTCCTAGGGATAAATAAGGAGATGATGTTTTGAGGCCCTCAGGTTGCAGACATGGAGTACTGAGAGATAGTTTGACTAGTAGCTTCCACTTGCATAGACATAGACCCACCTCGCCACCACAACCCTAGGTTCATCACAACAATATCCACCACATCAGCTGGCTTCCAAAAGATGAGGTACAAGTCAGGTATCATGGTGAGTGTCATTTCAATATTTGAGGCATTTGAGTTCGTTGCATTTATTACTTCTTTTGATTGTGTAATGCTTGCTTGGAAATTATGCTCTTTTCCCTGTTTCACTTTGGTGGTTGACATTGCACCTAGTAATTGGGTCATCCTTAGGGATATATTTTCTATTGGGAGGTCCCCTTGACAATTCATCGTGCCATTCCTAACCATACTTGTCACTTTCCACACTTCATCCCCTCATCTCCTTACCTTTTGGGATTTTCGGGTGTATTGACCCAAGAAGGGGTTGTCCCTCATTTCATGGGAAGAAGGGGCTAAAGGTCCAGAGGCTTGTAGTTGGAAAAATATAAAATCCAATCATTAACCTTCTATATTCTCTCCGAGGGATCCCAAGGACAATGAAATATCTCTCATAAGAAACTGACGGGACCCATGAAAAATAGCTAATAACAAAATGCTAACAAAGGTGGAGCATGCGTGGGCACTATTTTTAATGCTTAGGTAGAATCCCCACTCTTTTTTCAACTTGGGGAAGCATGATATGACCAGGTTAGAGTCAAGGTGGGCACTTTTTTTCATTCTTAGGTAGAAGCCCCACCTTGGTTTCAACCTGTAAACATCTTAAAATAGTAAAAGGCAATAAATGGGCTTGTAAAAAGTCTGCATTGAAAATGAAGGGGGAGCACACCATCTACAAAGGCACCCATAAATGAGACACTAAAACCCCTTGTATGTCATGAGCCCCAAGCCCTAAAGTCTTTCCCCCATCCATGACACCTCATCCACATGAATTAGAAAGAGGTCCACTCGGGAAACTCTCCTAAACTTGAGGTGCAATTCATCCAATAGGTCGCTTTGTCAACCCTCCCTCTTTGAGCACTTGTTTATTTTGAATAGGTAGTTTAGATGTACATGGTTGGATTTCTCTTCTATTGATTTTATTTACTCATCATGATGCATTTGACTTGATATTCTTGGAGGGCATATTCATTATCTTTGCAGGACCTAGTTGGTGAATAGATTTGGAAGAACAAGCCTAGCTTGGGCTTCCTTGGGGTTTGAAGCCCACATGTTGGATACCAAGGCCCACACACTGGATACTGATGATGATATACCTTTGGAGGCCTAGATGACACCTTGGATGATCTCACCTATCCCCTACAAGCCAAACAAATTTCCTTTGGAGGCTAAAACGCCACCTTAGGGATAGGGTTTGGTGGTGATTGGAGAAACTTGGCATGTTTTAAGGGAGGGATCCCTTGGATCATGGAGGAGAGGCTTACCTTGAAGAAATTTGGCCTTTGGAATCCTAGCGCACTCATATCCAACCCAACAACTAGACGCAAAAATGCCAAAATGTTTCCCCAAGAGGGTGACGTCATGTTTCTAGGGTTTCTCTTATGTGAAAATTATGAGTTAAAAAATGTCATTTTGGAAAAGGGGAAAGAGTAACGGTTGTTGTCCCCTTATCTTGTGGTTTACCCTTTGAATGTGGACAAACTATGTTTTAGAGGATTTGTATAAATATATATCATCTCTATTTGATTTTCATCATAGCTCTCCCATTGTGAGAAGACATATTGGCTAAAATTTGTGCCCTCTTGGGAATTTTAGGTATCTCTCTCTTGTACAAATGTTTCTTGGTTATATTTCTTGGTGAATTCTTGAGCTAAAGTGGTGAGCCCCTCTTGAAGGCTTATGTTCTTTCTCTTGGATGGAAATTTTCTTGGTGTACTAGGGTTTGATGTCTCTCTCTCTCTCTCTCATAATTGGTAAGGAAAATCTGCATTTGTTAGTTCTTTCTAGCTTGTTCTTGGTAATTGTTGGGTGAAACACTACGAGGATTATGTTGCATACACCCTCCATTAAGCTTCATCTTATTTGCTAAGTTTATAAGTAATTTTTGGCAAGGATTTCTAGGAGAAGTACACGTGTACACCCTCTTATATTTACACTAGTTTGATTGGTACACGTTAGGGAGTAAGAGGATTTACACCCCTAGGGATATTATTGATCTAACTTGTGTTTTAAATATCCCATTCACCCATTTTTTGAAGGCACTAATCTGAAGTTTTGCATTGGAGAAATAAATAGTTTTCCTTGGTAAACATGATTTAGTGAGATATTGATCTTGTTCAAATTGGAAACTTTTTTGCATGTTAAGAGCTCGTCAAGACCACTAGGGAATCTTGTTTGGCTTGGTATTATTAGGGATATCAATCATTAAAATCTACATCCATTAGGGATGCAACAAATCTTTCTTTTTCTTACTTATAACTCACATTTCAATCGTAAAAAAATATCTATAATTTGCTAGCATAATCTACTAGTCCATTCTATCTTTTGGGTGGAGTTTTAACAAGTTTTAGTGGCTAATTTTTCTGCTGTAACAACTTGTTTTCTATAGTCATAAGGCTAAATAATATCTTTGCAATACTTGTCTATAACAACCTTACATTAATGCTAAAGTCTCATGCTTTTATACTTGAGTTGTACTAGTGTTCATTAGCTTGTCTCTTGCATCATTTGGTAGAGTTTTAGCATTTGTTTAGCATCTCTAACAACTATATACTTGTTGATATATATTTTTGTTTACTACTGCAAATAGGGAAAACATGATTAAATTTATTTTCCACCAACATATAACTCGTACAATTGGATTTTCTTGTGTCTCGGGAAGGTACACACACTCTCCGTAAGTACCCAAAGACTTGGAAACCTTAAACCACTTCCAAGACATACCATCAAAGCCACCTTCCACTTAGGAACTTGACCTATAGGGGCATTCATCTCATTATCTCACTTTCTGTTTCATTTCCCCTTAGGGTCATCCAAGACTCCCCCCTTGAGGTGATCACTTCACCTCTAAAGTGATAGGAATACCAAACTGATGTGATAGTGGGTAGGTGTTCTCTTAGTTGTCGCCATATTATGGTTTGGGTTGGGCTTTTCCCAACCTACAACTTGTGCGATAACATGAGTTAGCTAGTCATAAATGGAGATAGCCATCCACAAGTGAGAAATCATGCATGTATAACTAGAATTTATGACTAATAATAGAACTAAAGACTTAAGGAGAAGTGCACACTTATCTAGGAGAATAACATTCTCACTGAAATGCATTCTCTATCCATGACATACGAATTATCGCCTAAAATTAAGGAATAAAGTGCTCTTCCTCCTAGAAAATAGGACTCCTAGAAAATAGGAATTTACCTAATGGTGCTTTATGAGCCCATGGTTTTGGAAACACATGATATTACATATAGGCATCCACCTGCTAAAAATAGACATGCTATAAATAGAACTACTATAAATAAACATGCTATAAATAGTAGTCCTCCTAAATAGTAGGAAAATGTGCATGTACTCCAACATGTTTTCCATGAGAAATTGATGAACAAATGAATGATTTCGATCCATTTGAGGGAGAAGTTGATTTTCCATGAGAAATTGGCCAACAACTGCATGAGTTCGATACTATTGAGGGAGAAGTCGAGTTGCCAAGAGAAAAAGACTAGTAGTCAATGGAATTCAATCTTTTTGTGGGAGAAGTCAATTTACTGTGAGAAATTAACTCAACATAACATAAACTCATCGAGAGTGGAAATGACTTACTAAGAAATCTAAGTTTTAGAAAACAATTAGCTTGGCATATCCAATTTTAAAGAAAGAATGTTTTCCTTATTCGGTTGTCATCCATCGAATTGGTAGATCATGTTGACAATCTTATTTTCCATGTAAATTGCATGCAAAATGCACAAATACATAAAAGTAAGCATTCAATGAGAAAAGGAAACATGAACATATAAAATATGGACTCAATATTATTCATGAAAGCAAGTAAAGTTTGATGAACATGAACATATAAAAATGTCAGAAAACTATTTTGAGCCAGTTGGAAAAGGTGGGTGACCACCGATATCCATCTGGATCAATCCTCCCTCCTTAGGAAGCAATGGTCTCCATTGCGTTGAGGTCCCCCATTAGATGAGGAAATTGCTGTTGAATTTGGCCCCGGGTGAGCCACTTGCCTTGGTGCAGGAGCTGTCCTACTTCGACGACTCGATAAAGTTGGATCCTTTTTTGTCGAGTGCCCTTGATCTGTCTATCCACACTCTGATCATTGGATGCCTATTATATGTAGTCGGGGTTGAGCTCTGTTGGTGTCAGCTATTCTGCTACTTCTAAGGTGTCCAATAATGGTGGGAAATAAGGGCGAAGGAGATCCACGTTGAACACTGGGTGCAGGCCAAGGAAAGGAGGGATGTTGAGCTCAAAATAATTATCCCCCACGGCCTTGGTGATAGTGTACGGTCCATAACGGAGTG
>JASDQU010317366.1:0-13112 GCA_032191745.1 Picea mariana | reverse complement strand
TAGTGAGCACCACTGAATTCATCCAATAGATCATCAATGACAGGAATGGGAAACTTGTCTTTGATGGCAATTTTGTTGAGAGCATGAAATTCAGGACACATGTGCCACGTACCTTATTTTTTGAGGACTATGGCTACATGAGAAGAATAGGGGATGGTACTATGGTGGAGGAAACCTATGTTGAGAAATTCTTGAACAATTTTATCAATTTCATTCTTATGGGAAAAGGGATGATGATATGGGTGGACATTGTGAGGAAGACTACCCAAAACTAGAGGAATGGAATTATCATGAACATTGTGGGAAGGGGGAAGGCCATGGGGAGTGGAAAAATAGTGTGTTGTTTGGAAAGTATAGATTGGATATCAGGCCGCATAGATGGTGTCTCAACTGTTTGAATGAAATTGAGTTGGGAAATAATGTCGGAATGGCCTTTTGGAGGATATTTTCCATTCGATGGGAATTGATGATCTCACGGGAGCCTGTGGTGATGCCTTGGAACTTATATTGTTGGCCATCCTGTTGAAACTGCATGGTCAATTCATTAAAATAGTTGAGGATGGGACCAAGAGTGCATAACCATTTTTCACCTAACACAATGTCACAACCACCCATGTCAATAGAGAACATATGATATTTCAGGTTTTTCTAGCCAATTTGGAGATGCATATTTTCACAATGCCCCCCACATTTCATGGAACCTCCATTAGCAATAATGATTTGAAAATTGTGGAATGCATGGATATAGCAATGGGTTTCTTGATCAATGCGTCGATGAATAAATTTATGGGTGCTACCACTGTCAATTAGGATGATGACCTTATGGTTTTTAATGTAGCCAATTAGCTTGAGGGTTTCGGGAGCATAGAAGCTAGTGAATGCATTCAAGGAAATGATTGGTTCAACTTATTTTGGACCATATGGCATAGTGATAGGAGCTAGATTAGGTAGTTCGGTTGCATGAGAAGCCTCAATATTGTCTTCAACAACATCCTCAAAGATGGCCATTAACAACTTATGTTCCTTACATTTGTGCCCCAGAAAATATTTTTCATCACAATTATAGAAAATAACTTTGAGTTGTTGTTCAACCATTTGTTCTCGGCTTAATTTTTAGATCTTGAGTGGGGTGGGATGAGGGGAAGGAGTGGAAGGGAGAGGGTGCAGAGGGAAAGAAGGTTTTCGGTGTTGGGAAAAAATAACTTGTTGAACTTCCTTGGTGTGTTCAGTAGCTTCCAACCAAGTCCGGGGGAGGGTCATGAGGAATTGGACTCAGATGTCCTCCTTGAGGCCACTGATAAATAATTCCTGGAAAAACGTATTAGACATGCTCTCTGTTCTAAAATATAATTTCTCAAATGTAGCTATAAACTCTTCCACTGTACTTGATTGTTTCCATTTGGTTAAAAGGCCTAGGGAGTGTGTTTAAGTGTCAAAGTGGTCATAAAGTTTAGCCACAAATTGGGTCCAAGCCACATATCCTTGGCGTGATTTACAACACCATTGCCAATGTTTAGGGTTCAAATAGAGGACACTGTAACGAATTTTGGCCAAGTCATCAGTGATTCCATGCAAGGAGAAGTAGTGTTCCATTTGAGTGACCCAACCAGTGGGATTCGAGCCATCGAATTTTTTGACCTCCACTCATGGAAGACATAGATCACAATGAAAAGGGTTGGACTGAAGCTGCTAGGAATTGGAGGAAGCGATACCTTCAAGGATAGAAGGCTGATCAAATGAGGAATGGATTCTAGAAATGGGTAGTTTTTCTAGGACCTTGGCAACAAATGAGTCAATTTGAGACTCAAGGTGGGATTCGAGCTGGATGGCAAGGTGGGAATTTAGGTCCTTCTTCAATTCCTCTTTCATGTGGTCCATTTTAGACTCAATGTGGGTAGCTATGTGGTTTTCAAGGTATTGGTTGCGAGTGTTGGCCATGGTGAGGGGAAAACACAAGAAGAGGTGGGAAAGAAAGGTGGGTGAAAATGGCGGGTGGGACCATGGCAAAACAAGGCTAATAAATGATAGGTATCACTGTGATCGGGACGAAAAGAGGAGTCCAATGGAATAGGTCTCAAGTAGGGGTGTCAGAAAGGGGGTCAGGATCACAAGAAAAGAAAAAAGGCTAAACATTTATAAGTATCACTATGATCAGGATGAAAAGAGGAGTCCAATGGGACATGTCGCAAATAAGGGTGTGGGTAGGCCCCAAACTTTTTTTTTTAACTCCTACGTAGTTATACTCTGATCTGAAGAAAGGCCCAAATTCTTAACAAGAAAAAATGTGTAGTAATTTTGCAACGAGAATGCAGGATGTAAAGTTGCACAACAATAGATCTTGTCTATTATGTTTCTATTTTCATCCCAAGGGTTAGGATATTCAGGCTTTCCCCTGTGTTATAACTCTCTGATATAGGTCTGAGGTCCAATAGTAGTACTCAACCCAATAACTCAGGGAACTAACTAAGGAGGCTAGACTGTGCCCTTAGCCATACTGCCAGACTACCCAGCTACTAAAGAGTATCTTCCCGAGTGTTGTTCTCGATGGCACTATAGTAGTTAGGTAGTCGATCGATTTATCTAAGGAGGGCTTCAGGATATATCGGTCGATCTTTATACAGGTTCTATCTAATGCTCTACCACTCGAAGGGGTACTAACATGGGTTACAAGGGTGGCCAACAGTTTTCTCTTAAGTACCACTTGTAGTTCCTGTGTGTATGCTTCCCCGACTGCGGGTTTATACACTAAATGACAGATCTATGTAGCTTTAAGACATCAAAATACGTCTCTACCCTGAAAAAAAATAACCCACTATTTCCTGCCAAGGAAAGTGCTCTGATACCACTTGTAAGGTACCCGATCTATTATAATAGGTGAAAACAAAAATATTGCAGAGTATAACAGTGGAACAACACAATAGATGAAACCACGACACCAAAATAATACCTTTATTGATAGGAAACAATGTTCACTTGCCTCTTCAAGTGGGAAACCTCCAACATAGTAGTGCTCTATTACAATAATTCTCAAGACAAAACTTATCATGACTACTACTCTTATTTAAACTAATTCTATCTTCTAAAGATCATTCTAGAGGAAGATCCTTCTAGAAGCGAAAGCTTCTATTAGGTCCTCTTACATTGACTTATTCCAATTTATTAAATAGGCCTTATTAACTAATATCGACATTTATTACATGTAAATGTATTATTCTATCTACGTGAGGGGTTAGGGAGGTTAGGTCCCTAACACGGTAACTTGTATCTTCTTGATTAATTTTATGTATAATCCTATGCAAAATAGACCTTGACAACATCACAAAACCTAAAATTGGAATTACAACAACTGTGATTTAGTTCATTCAATTTTCAACATCATCAATCCCTTACTACTTTGATCATTCCTCTTTCCCCAATTTTATGTATCTTTATCTATAACACTCCTTCTTGTTCCTAAAATGGTTCACATCATTGTGATAATACTTAAGTACCACATATTTGAGAACGATCCTTGGATTTCTTTCTCTGTGCCTCATCGCAAGCCCAAGAACAATGGGATGTATCATTTACAACCTTAATGATTCCAGCAATGTTTTTTTATGCATGGGTGGGATTCTTAAGTAAGATATGGAGAAGGTAACATAATTCACATTATCCTTGTTGGTGTACATGCATCATTTTCCATCACGTGCGTAATTTTATCTCTCCTAGAGGAGCTAGTTTACTCCACTTCCCTAGTAAAATCCAAGTTAACTCCCTCATGAAAGCACACTTGGATAATTAGGGAATTCTATTGCATTCAGTTGTATTGTATTGTATTATTTCATCTTTAGATGAGCTTTTCCCTTACAAATTAATGATAATTACATTACTCAAATGGCTTTTCTTCTCTTCTCTTCTCTTAAATTGTTAATTGTATTGCTTCTCAATTAGATTGTAGATCCTCTTGTAGGTTGATCAACCAAACTTTATAATTCTTATATCTATGCAATAGGGATTATGCTCTAGCATCCACTTTGTCATACATTTTTTGCATGGTTTGAGGAATAGAGTAAGCAATCAACGTCCTTAATAAGACCCACATACTTAGTGGTATTGATGAGAAATTTCCTTTAGATTGTTGTTTGTATTAACTTTAGGAATCTCCAAATTATAGACATTTTAGCCTACATAATAAGCAATGGATGCATGCAATTATGATAGATTTACTTGTCCCTAAAACCCTATAAAGCAGGTAAGATCTCTTCATGGCTTTTATATTGTTTAGATAGAATTACTCCCTTTCCACAAAACAAAAGGCCTCAAGGTCTAGGGCAATTTCTTTTCTAATGAAATCTTCAACTAACATCATCGAGCACGGTGGATGTCACGTATAAGGCGCTTACTATTATCATCGAGCACGGTGGATGTCATAAGAGCCGATTTTATTGCAGCGGGTGTCCACGCCGGATGCGCAGCGCGAATGAGCGCTGCTACGCCGGTGACATGAGGGCAAGCCATCGAAGTCCCGGAGATTATGTTGTAGTCTACTATTCTCTTATCGGAGGTCAAGTCAGTTGGGCTGACGTGCGCACTCCACGCCGCTAGTACGTCGACGCCCGGAGCAACCAGGTCCGGTTTAAGGATCTCTGGCACGACCGGATTCGGCCCTCTGAACTCGGCATCGGTAACACTAAAGCAATGATCAGTAAAACGAGTGCATAAGAAGCCTTCGTATTCTCCACGCCTTGAAAAATGAGATAACTAGCCAAAGGCTTGATAATGGAGAATTCAGATATGAGATAACCAGCCAAAGGCTTGAAAAATGCAGATGAGATAACCAGCCAAAGGCTTGATAATGGAGAATTCAGATAATGGAGAAGGCTTGAAAAATGCAGATGAGATTGGCTTAATCCCCGGTGGTTCAATACCGATGGAGAATTCATGTTAATCTCGTTCATATTTATAGAGAAGAGCCTGTCTATGTCAATGCGAATCGTCTGCCTAAGTAGCCAGGTTGTGTAAATATTTAAGTCCGTAATCGTTGGCGACCGTACAATGCAAAGTGAAGGAACCCTAAAAAAATGGTTTTATCTTTGAAGGGACAGGAGGTAGATGGCGATTGGACGACAAAGTGGCGTTAGTGGTTGCCAAACTCCACATATTAAATGGCGTAGCTTACACTGTTAGTTTGGCGTGACACGCACGCACTCATGGAGGAGGACGTGGACGTATCATAAAGGGTGACAGTGGATGTACATGGGTCCAGCTTGAACCCAAAAAAGGCTTTAAAATCAAACCTCTAAAATTGGGGTGGAATTTATCATTTGGAATGAATTGAGTGGGTTGAAACTAAAAAGTTCGAAAACGTTTTCAAACACTGATGGAATATATGACGATGACGATGACCACTGGTGCTTAAGGGCCCATGGCATGCTATAGAAAAGGAAGAAAAACTTAGTGGTACTAATGTTCACCATTTATTAAAACTGTGTTCATCATTAAATTTGGTTATCCAAGATACTCAAAACAATAATAAATCATTAAATTTATTGTCCAATATCCTTAAGATGCTTATATTTACCTTGAATGTTTATAAATTTTTTATAAATGTTTTAATATAATAGTTGTATATAGTTTAAAGTGGAAACTTAAGTAATTATGAAATACTTGCAACTTGTAATAATGTATTATTTATATTAACCTAAAAGCAAAAGAAAAGTGATAATGGCTACTCTATTTTTTTAGTGTATGCTTTTAAAGTGACAATGACTACTCTATGTCTTTAATGTATGCCTTTGAAAATTGAAGTAGAATTAAATAAATTTAGGTGTTAGTAATTATTCGCAATCTCATAAATGTAAATTGTAAATTTTAAAAGTTTTTTAAAATAAATTGAAGCATAAAAAATGTGGCATATTGGTCCTATCCATAACACTCCAAAGTATGATCTAACTAAAACACACATGTTACTATGTTAGATATGCTTAAATTGAAGCATTTACATTTTAAAAAAATATGACCATGATGATGATTAATGAAAAAATGATCTATGAAATATGAGACCCTAAAGAGGTAAGAAATTACTTTATTTAAAATTTGATTTTTGTAATCCAAAAACATTAAAAAAAGTTTTCCACTATCACAATAATTTCAATATATCAATTAATATAAAAACATTTCTTTTATATTTAATCATTGTTTAAAAATTAATATATTAATTATATAACAAGTATTATTATTATAATTGGCTTTAAAAAAAATTTGATATATATTTATTTTGATTTTATTACTGAATAATTCTTAACTAATAATAATATTTTATAATTTTTTAAACATATAAAAAATGAGAGCCATGTTGCCTCATAAATTACCATTGGATTGTGTTTTGATTATTTTCTTTGACAATCTTGGAGGAGTAGGTGTACAAGTTTACTACTGTACTTTCAAATATACAAATTTAAAAAAGATGTTTCAAAACTCCACATAGTTTTGATCAAGAAGTTTTCTAGCAAAATATATTTTTCTACACTGCCATACATTTAAATATTAAAACATATTTAATAATAATTTTGTGTATAATAATAAAAGAATAATATGCATATTTATTAATATATAATTTTTTTAATTACTATATTATAAATTTATGATTTTAATATAAGAAAATAAACTAAATTAAATTATTTTTAAATAATATTATTTTTTCAATTTATTCTTTTTTACCCTTTATTACTAATATAAAAATTTAAGAATTAATAAATTTAATAATCAAAATATTAAATTGTTCAACTTTATAAATATGTTTGGAAAAGAAAGTTATACATTAATATATTTGATCTAATTTTCTCTTATATATTAATTCCAAACAATATTTTTCAAAAATATATAAAATCGTAATCGTGTTTTATACATTAAGTTGATAAGTTCTAATAGAAAAGCTTTACATTTATATGGGAGGAAAATCAGGCATACAATATGGAGTCTGACAGGGTCTCAGAGTAATAAGTGTCATCTTTTCAGGACCTCTCCCAGTTAGGGAAAAGTCATTTTTCGGAACTTAATTAAAGCTCCAACTAAAGTAAATATTGTTGATATAATTCAATTAGTGACCCCCTTCCCTCGATTCACAAACGACGAATAAAACAGAGTTTTGATGGAGGAGGTGACTAAAGATGAAATTCAGGAAGTTCTCCATAGTTTTCAGAAGAAAAAATCCCTGGGTCAGATGGTTGGACTATAGAATTTTATTTGGGGTTCTATGAAACTTTGGGGAAGGATTTACTGGCAAAGGTTGAAAAATCACATAAGGAGGGACACCTACATCCCCTCTGAACTCAACCTTCACTGTCCTCATCCCCAATACTGATACTCCACAAAACATGAATGATTTCAGGCCCATATCTCTATGAAATTGTATATATAAAATAGTGGCAAAGGTGATAGCCAAAAGAATAAAGAATATTCTTTTGAAGTCGATTTCAAAGGAACAATTCAGATTTCTCGAGAGACGCCAAATTCATGAAGTTATTGGAGTTGCACAGGAAGGAATTCACTCTATGAAAATGAAGAAGATTAAAGGAGTAGTGCTCAAAATCGACCTTTCTAAAGCCTATGATCGAGTTAATTGGCTCTATATCAGACTACTCCTTACTCATTTAGGTTTTGAGGTCAATTTTATTAGACGGGTGATGAGTTGTATATCCACTGCCTCTTTTGTGGTTTTGATCAATGATTTATCCTCCCCTTTTTTCCTAGCAGAAAGAGGTCTTCATCAGGGATGTCTTGTATCCCCAGTGATTTTCCTTCTAGTAGCGACAGGACTCAGCAGGGCTCTAGAATCAACAAGATCCAATAGGGAATTTGGTGGAATTGAGATCTTCATAACCCTCTGAATATCCCATCTATTGTTTGTGGATGATGTTATGAGTTTTTTTAATGGGTATAGAGGGGCTGCAGAAAAACTTTACAGTATTTTGACTCTTTTTGGTCGAGCAACTGGGATGCAAATAAATTAAGGGAAATCCATGATATCCTTTCAAAATATGGAGGAGGATGAAATACAAGTATATAGATCCTTATTTCCATTCGAGATAAAACATTTGGATGAACAGATAAAGTATTTGGGTTTTCACCTAAAACCTAGGGTAAGTGCATGAAGTTCATGGCCAAAAAAGTGGCAAGCCATGCAGTCGAAACGCACACTCGCAGGAACGTGTGCACATTCTTAGGAACACACACGCATTCCTAAACCTTTAGGTTTGGAGGTAGTTGAACCTCCATGAGGATTTCCACATAGTTTCAGTGGAAAGAATGTGTGTACGTTCTTAAGAACACATGCATGTTCTTAGGGATGCGCACATGTTCCTACTGATAGACTTTTTAAAGAGCCCGCAAGCGCAATTTGTGGTCATTGTTCACAAACCGCACTCTTGTTTCTCTTTGTATATGAGAAGGATGCTAAAGCGTAATTACATATATAATTAATTAATAGCAGCACGATCCCCTTATACTTTTAGCCTTGGGTTTGAACGAAGTGTCTTGGTTAGCAAAAGCACTTCCCAAAGTACTCCGTAGAGGTCGGTCTCCATCTACTCTCATTGAACGAATAAAGGAGCTAGATAGGAGATGGGGAGGAAGGAGATTGCCACCGTTTCCAAGTATGTTTGATTTATCTTTTTTTTAACCCAATTTAGTCATTTCCAATTTAGTTTTTTGCTTCCAAGAATCTAAATTAAAAAAAAAATTGTAATTTTGTATTTTAATTAAAAAACCAACCTAATTTATATGTCATGGCTTTTAAATTGCAGCATATACAATAAAATGGAACCCAGAGAAAATGAAAACCGCTCAGAGAAAACCAAGAATATCAAAACCCCAACCCACCACAACCACCCAATGTAAACACTCAAATTGATTAGGGGTTGGTTATATTAATAACCCTTGAGGAACAATTAAGGGACACTAGAGAACCTAGCAAAGTCTCATTGGCCACTTCTTTGGACATCATTGTGAAGTCCATAATAAGTGCCCAAGGGAAATTGACCTCTATTTTTTTATTATAGGGAAAGAATGTATGAGTACTATAGCATTGGTTTGGACAGAAGCCAATTCAAAGACCTCGGCATTTCAAAACCATAATTATTGTCTATTTTTAGGGACCCTAGAACTGGACAAGAACTACCATTGAACAAGAAACGCATCTTCATTGACTGGTGCATCCATCCCTAGATTAGTCAAAATTGGATGGACAGGTGGTATATGGTTTTTGATAAACCTCCCTGCAATAACAAAGAGATACCCCTATATTTTCTGAGAAAATTACAGGATGAGTTTATTTTGGGTAAGCATGTCAACTACTTTGGCATTGGATACTTCTAGGGGGTAGGTCTAGGGTCCTCACAGGACCAAGAGCATGTTAGGCGTGACCCCGTGTTAGGTCCTCATCGCCCACGTGAAGTCCTGACCCCCCTACCCAACATCCTCCTATTGCATAGAGCTTGCAACAGGTAAAGCTAGTCATTTCATCATTGACTCATAGCCTAGTGCAACACAGTAGCTTTGTTGCATTATCTGGGTAGGAGGTGTTGGCCAGTGACATTGATAGAGGGGTTGGAGGTTCAGCATGCACAACATATTACAGCGAGGAGAGGGCACATGGACATAGCATCCATCCATGTGAACCTCACAGATGCTCGAGCTGCGGGAAGACATGCTATGGGCCTATAAATCCCAGTGGACAGCATAGCTTCATGGATGAGGTTAGTATAGTAACCCTCTTTATGTTGTTCGTCATTATGTGTATCTATATTTATTTTGTATTATGTGTATTTATATCGATATTTTATTTATGTTGTTTTACAGTTGTTACGTCCTAGTAGTAGACCCTCTACATTGATGGGTGCATCAGTGCCTAGCCCCACCATTGATGCGGTAGTAGAAGAAGCTTGTTCATTGGGTGCACCCCACATGCACGCATGTGTCACATATGATAAATTCACTGTAGTCATTTCTTTATTTTATGGCATCCTCATTTTTTTAATGTTCTTGTGTTTCTACAGGATTTAGGACTTGCCGATGTCAGGGAATGTCCATCTAGGATGGACAAGTCACTTGCTTCACAAGTATCATGTATAGAGTTAAATATCGTATAATTCTCAAATTTTTTGTGTTTATGTTTTTTAATTTTACTAGTTGGTACTAATAATTCAATTTTATTAATAGGTATGCAGGTTTTGGATATATTTGATAGTTATAGTACTATTGCACTCTTTGAGAACCTAGGCAGTCACTTGTATATCCTATGGGGGTCCATCGTTTCCCACCCTCAGCATTTCCATCGACCCCATCGACCAAGACTGCCACAATAGAGGTTGTCTCAGAGCAAGTTGTACAACCTAGTGCTCCATCTACCAGTGAATCTCCATTGAGGCCTGAGATATTCACAGTGAGATAATGCATTGATGACAATTTTTATGTTTCATGAATTTGATTTTACACATATTTGTTTATTTTTCTTGACTTTATCCTTGTAACTAATGCAGGGTGGCATTGCAGAGAGACTGGGGTCGCGCAGTAGGGTAACACCCTCACGATTGACTGTAGCATGTGCCATGAGTTGTCTTAGGTTAAATTACAAAGTATTATTTTGTATGTTTATTAATTCATTGAGGAAAAAACTTATAACAATGTTTATTCTTTGTGTAGCCTCTAGAGCATCGAAGCATGCCCAGGCCTAGAACCTCTTGAGGTGCTTCCTCGAGCAAGAAAAAAAATATTGATTTCCAGGATGCTCCCGAGGGTAGCGAGGGTGCAAGTGGTCAATGATTGACCAACTACTTCCATTTTGTATCTAGGCCACCAGATGTTTTTACATTAGTGCACTTGTTGTCACTTTGTATATTGGGAACGAGTTGCAATTTTGTAAAAAATGAAAAATTTAGACAATGTTGTGTATATATATAGAGAGAGAGAGAGAAAGAGAGAGAGAGTTCATGGAACGTTTTTTTATGAATCTCATTGTTTCTGCATTTTATGTTGATGAATATATGAATTTCAAAGTGTTTGAATTCCAAAGTGTATGAATTTTGTGTATTAATTCCTTGATTTTTTTCTAAACTGATTATAATTACTTGCATTACACATTAAGAAATATCTTATGGTGGAAAAGATTGTTAATTTCTCAATCCATAAGCAATTAATGGTTCTCAAGTAGCATTGATTTCTAATCAACCATGTATCTCTACATCATCGATAGATCATTCCGTTTCAATTATTTGCATGAATGTTGTGGATATCCATATTCTAACTTACAACCAAAAATGCATGGACTACCTCTTGAATTATTGTTGATTAAGGTTGGTTGTCATTGATGTCAACCCTTGAAGAAAGACCCGTAACACAAAGGCTTGAGTAATGGACCCAATATTGTTTGATGTAAATATGACTCATTATTGTTTTGTCACAGTTGATAAGAAGTAAATATGGATGAACTCGAAAGTGGTCCCCTTATGGTGAAAGCCCTCACAGAAAGACGCTTTGTGGAGTAAGAGAACCCATGCTTAATTGTGGAATAATGAGATGAAGTAAAGTGATCAGGGATGATTTTAGGGGATAAATTTCGCTCATGGGCTAATTTTCCATGGTTTTTCCAAAAACGAGATTCACTATTTTAAAAATGATTCGCCCAAATTCTATAGGATAAAATTATTTTACCTTAAAAATCACCAAAATTTTATAAAAACTATATAAAATCCTTAGAAATTTGAAAAATTTTACAAAAATATCGCCAATCATTTATAGTTGGCATGTGAAGGATTAGTAAGATTCGCCAAGGTTTCTACATTTTAAAATAAATTTCCATCCTTAAAATCATCCCCGAAAGTGATTTTGTCAAGGAAACTATCTTAGATGGATAGTTCTTGTCATTTCATTTCTGGTGGTATGTGGACCGTCACATAATTCCTCATGGTTAGAGAGTTATGGCCATGAGAGGTTGGAGACCCGACGTTTGGGTAATGGACCCAAGTTTGTTTGATGGTTAATGGTATGAGTTATGATATATTTTCAAATAATACTATTCTATATGGATAGTATATGTCATGCCATTTCTGGTGGTATGTAGAATGCCACATAACTCCTCACGGTTTGAGACTTATGGCCTTACGAAGTTGGAGGACCCTCATATGTCATCTAGAAGCCCCAAAAGGTCAAAGTAGTCAAAGTGGTTTAAGAGATTTTAAAAGGTAAATAAAAAAGTGAAGTGATGAGTGTATTATAATTCAAAGTGAATACAAAATAAATTATTTCAATAATAAATTTAATGGAGAAATTAGAAGTGGACCCAACCCTAAGATAAAGAAAGTGGGTCAAGTGACCTAGAAGATGTTTTTAAGGAAGCTACTTGGAGAGTATAAATAAGAGGCAAGGCTCTCTCATTTGAAACACACTTCAGCATATTGAATATCTATATGTGTCTGAGGTAACCAAGGATATCTAAACTGGAATTCTGAGTGAAGGTGAAGAAAAGAAGGCTGAAATGCAAGGAAGGATAAATTCTTTTGATGGTGCTTTCTAAGGTATGTTATTTACAGGTCATCTCACCATTTTCGCTATAACTTTTTTTCTATAATAATTCAGACCGTGAAATTTCTATGAAAGTGACAAAACATATCCAAGTATCTATGGAAAAACATTAAGCTTGTGGGTCGTTTTATTTTGGGAGTTACACTTCGTGGAAAATAGGGTTTGTGGTCAGTCCTGAAACTAGTCAAAATCAGGTCTTTTGGGTAAAAATGTCATAACTTCTTCATAAGAGATCCAAATTCAGTGAGAACAAATGTGTTGGTTAGGGTACATCCCGTAGTATTCTTTGTAATAGTTTCATATCATTTCGTTAAATATTTTGTGTGGGGCACGCTCTACAAGGTCGCTCTCTAGAATAATACAGAATTTAGCAAGGTATGTCATTTTTTCTATAACTCCTTTTCTGAGAGGTTCCAAGTAGTGACACTTGGAGGAATTGCATAAAACATACTGAAGAACATTGTATATCAGTTTCATATCTTTATACATTACAGGTTCAAAGTTATGATTACTTCAAGTTAGGGTTGTTGACTAATCCAAAACTAGGCATG
>JASDQU010317363.1:0-13314 GCA_032191745.1 Picea mariana | reverse complement strand
AAGGCTAGATAGTTTAACCATTTGTTCTCATTCACCCAGAAGTGACTTGGGTTGTTGCAACCGTGCAAGGAGTGTGCAGGATGAAGGAAGGAGAAGTCTCAGTTGTTAGTCTGAGAAAAGGGAGCCAAAGGGCCGCTGCTGCAGTGAGTGCGCAGGGTCTGAAAGATTCAATACTCGAAAGGATTTTTGAACGCTGAGCACAAGGAGTGCGCATACATTCCTCTGAAGGGAATCAGAGTGAAACAAGCTCAAGAGGGATAGAACCCATTTGACACCTGAAAGGGAACCCAAGGAGTTGGGTCAGAGGAGGTTTCAAGTAGGAGTTGTAAGCACACGTTTGGAGAACAGACCTCGGCAGAAGGACTTAGTCGTTTTCCAGAAATCCTCAAGGCATAGAGAGGAGTTGACGGTCAGGATTCACAGAAGAAATCAGCGAAATCCCGTAAGCCATCAGATCTCGGAAGAGTTGCGTACAGGTTGACCTAAGTGTGCTGAGAAGGAGCCAGGGTTCATTGGAGATTTAGCTCATCGGAGGATCGAGGTTCCGGAGACAAGAGTCTTGTGTGTTGAAATCCCAATTAGTGATTTTCCAATGTGAGCAGAGCCGTTGATTCGAGATAAAAGGGAGTCGTTGGATCTATGCGTGACCCGCGTATCGGGCAATCGCAAGTTGAAGTCCCAAGTTGGTGCAACAAATATTGCGATATCGCGAGGGGCGATATCCCGATAGGTTCTAAATCATCGATCATGTGGGACGCATGTCAAAAGATCCTGAGAAGTCGAGGATCAAAGAATCAAGATTTGCAAGAGCAGAGAAAACTCGCAACTTGAATTCGTGAGACGCGATATCCCGATAGAGGGGTCATGTGGGCCACAGCTAGAGTGAGTGGGAGACAGGTGACATCGGGGATCGGGAATCGGAAACAAGAGAGGTGAGTGATTTTTGACATCATAAGTCTCGATTTCATGATGGGTAAAACCCCGACAAGAGCAAAGGGAGAGCCTTGGCAAATACTCATCGGATTTTGGAGTTTTGGGAGACCCGAATCCGTGTTTTCAGGACTCGCAATACGGTGGGGTCTGATATTTCGATAAAGGAAAAGGGATATCATCGAGAGAGCATCGTGTGGGTGGAAAGGTTCTGATAAGGGATTGAAGAGGTAGTTAAACTCTTCGGGCTGAGGAAAGAGAAGGTCCTGGTGAGAGCAGAGCGCGCGGCGAGGTGTGATCTCTGCTACCAATTTGAAAAGAAATAAAAGGTTTAAAAAAGATATAATATACAAAAGAGAAAGGACAAAAATCCTCCATTCCAATTCTTGGATCTCTTTGGCTCTAAACTTTCTCATATATTTATACAATGAATGAACAGTCTGGGCGTCACTATTAATTTTCTCCACCTGGAATTTTCCTCGTAAAAAGACATAAATATATCTCAAATCATGCATTTTTTGGGGCAAGTCTTTGGAGGGAAGGTAAATGGGTCCATTTGGGTTTTGTGTTTTCAACCGTTTCTTAAAATTCCTCACGGTTTGGCTGCAATGAGTTCTGTAAAATTGTCTGTCTGATCTTGACATCTTTCCAAATTTTATCGGTTGTTGCTCATAAAATTATTTGTAGCAATCCAAAATTATTTTTGGATCAATCATCTTGAACGTATTTGGATAATAAAATCAAGCCATGATCATATCCGTATCAAATATTTGATAATAGAAACCTGTAAAACAAAAAGAAACCTAAATTAATAACCTAAAAATTGTGAATAAAACAAAATCTAGAAAAATCAAAAATGAATTTAAACTAGTTATAACTTATAAACAAGCATTGTTTGTAATTTTCTTTCAAATATGATCTAAAAGCTTCAAGTTAAAGGAAAAAAAATATTAATTTTAGTTTTTTACAAAATCAAACAAATGATAGATAATTCTTTTATTATTATTATTTTGAAATGAGATGCAAAATGAAAAAAATAATTAATTAATTAATATCACCAAATGATTTCATGAAAATGAGAAACCAACAAAGATATTATTTGATGAATTATTGAACCCATTATTCAAAATAGTCAAACTTTCTAATGAACAAAAGAAAGAACACATAATCATAATTTAAACGAAAGTAAACATTTGATAAAAATTAACGTGTTGTTTAAATTGAGATTTTTATGCTCGTTTTTAACTTTTGACATATACTCTTGTAATGAATATATCATACCATAGTGAATGTATTAATTTTGTCTCAAAGCAAGCCAAGGTACAGAACTATTTGAAAAGATTGATTCTGTAGCTCATTATAATTATCAAGATTCTAACAGGGGGCCCTTTAAATTTTTTAAAACATTTAGGGGGATTTTTTGGGGCCCAACAGGAGTATGTAAGGAGAACTATGATTTCATAATCATTTAGAGAAACCATAAGAAAATCGATCTCCTTAATAGATACATGAATTTTACCAACACTTTTACATTGTGCATCCATTTAATGAACTAATAACATTATTCATCCATTGATTCACCGTAATCCTAAACGAATAACCTTAGACTTTTAAAAATAATTTGAACCATCAAACACTAGATTGAGAAAGAAAAGTGCATGAGAAAAAGAAGTCACGAGAGTAAGTACAATCTTGAGACCATTAAAAATTTTCAAATCCTTCAAAAGAATATTTTTCCCATTTAGGTTTTATAAGGTCAACATCCATATCAGATGATCGATCTTGTAACGAAGGACTTCAAGAATAATTTGATTACGCTTTACTTAAATATAGGGATCCATAAGAATATAAAGGGAATCACTAGTAATTATAATCCAATTTTCTTCCCTAAGGACCAAATACTCCAAAGAAAACAAGGAAGGAATTAATCAAAATCACTAAAATCATTCAACTAATGTACACCCATTTTTAATGGATTTAGGAAAGGACCCAACCGAAAAAACAGACAAGGATTCAAGCTAACTTGATCAACGCCAGTGGAAGTAAAGGAAGACCAGTCTTAAATTAAAATTAACAGGAGCTCAACAATCTCAAATATGGAGTGGTTGCGACATCTCCCTTCCTCAAAGAGAGTTAGGTGAGGATCTAATCACCCCAGGCTAAGAACTAACCTCAGTGATACCTAAACTTGATGGTACCTCTCACACTACAAGAAGGGGTAAGGGAATACTTCATGACCTTACTACCTCTAGTTGAATGATAGTGAAGTCAATCAGGGATTGCTGCATAGGAAACACATGACAAAAATAATGGAAACATTACCAACGAACCACAAACACTCGACAAAATTAAAGGGAGGAATGATCGTTGTCTCATAGCCAAAGCTAAATGCATTACCCAAAAATTTTACTGTGCAAAGAGATGGTGACAGGAAAAACATCCAAGGGTAAACTCACCTTACCCAAAGTATTTACTGTGAAAAGGATATGACTGTCAGGAAAAAATCCCAAGGGTTAAGCCACCCATAAAATCAAAGAGCTAGCATACTATTACAGATATTTGAAAAAGGGAAAATCGTTGGGCGTAATGTTAAAACCATAGGTCAATGCATGCTGGGAGATTTCATTTTTTGAGCTGGGTGAAATGTTCCATACGCAAAGGTAAAGGAAAGGATAACGCTTAGCAGGAATTATTTTAGGGGATAAATTTCGCTCATGAAATAATTTCCCATGGTTTTTACCAAAAAATATTTGCTATTATAAAAATGACTCACCCAAATTCTATAGGATAAATTTATTTTACCTTAAAAATTCCCAAAATTTTATATAAACTATATAAACTCCTTAGAAATTCGAATATTTTTACAAAAATATCGCCAAACATTTTATAGTTGGCATATGAAGGATTAGTAAGATTCGCCAAGGTTTCTACATTTTAAAATAAATTTCCATCCTTAAAATCATCCCTGGTGCTTAGAGAGAAAATAGGGTTTAATGCCATGAGCCTACACAAAGTTGGGTGGTTCCAATCTGCTAGATGCAGAGAAACTTGAAGTAGCTACATGCTGGGGAAAAAAAGGGAACATGCAGATCCTTGGGCTCTCAAAAATGTCGAGGAAAAGCCATGGTATTTCACTAGGAAGACGGTAAACACAGAGAGATTTTAGAAGGAAAATGAAAGGATATAATACCCATAAAATTCACCGAGAAAGATTTCCAACAATAGATCTGGAAATGACAAATCTCTTGGATGGGTGAATTCGTTTTTGGGAGCATAGACATTTCTTGATAAATTTACCAAGTAAAATCACATAGATAAAAAGAAGGAATCGCAGGGCCATTAGAGGTAATATCACAAGGACAATTCACTGGGTGAATAAGTAGCAAATCGTCGATTAGAAAAAGGGAAAACACATAGAACAAAATTCATAGAAGTTATAAAATCCATAAAAAAAAATTGCAAAGGGTACATCGGTAATGGAAACGCTGAAGGGAAAAGTACATATGACAAAATCGTTTTTAATCTAAATACATCTTACAAAAATTTCCTAGACCATCAATATTCTAGATACATCTCACAGAAAAATAAATTTTGCAACCAAATTTCATTCAACGAAGTTTAAAAATTTTACATCTTAAATCTGAATACAATACAATACTCAATAAAATACCATAGTTGACGACAAGAGGTTGAATATGTTCTCACGTGCTTGCGCTCCATCCAAATCCCTATTTTCTAACCATGAAGACTTCAACGGTACCTACCAGCCAACACTAGGGGTACTATTCTTCCCCCTTTGCCCCCCAAGCCACAAAGTGGCCACACACAAAAACAATGAGAATACTCTAGCTCGCATCTCACCTCGCAAGCTAGAGCTATCACTCTCTCTCTCTCTCGAGCTGGGTATCCCAAATCTCACAAGTAAAACCAGTCAGAATTTCTACAGCATTAGCCTACTCATAACCACTCATCCCCATTCCTCCTCTCAACCATTTGTTTTATAGAGTTTTTCTTAGTGACAACTTGCCATTTGCACATTTAATTCATTTTTTTTAAATTTAATTAGGAATTATTCCCACATACACTTGTCACCCGTTCACTTAGTTGCACCAATAAATCCAAAATTTACTTAAATTAAATGTCAATTTTCTTCACCCATCATAAAAGCTCTCCTAAAATCACTCCTAATGTCCCTTTAATTAGACTAGACTTAGATACCCTTCTATGCTTACACATTATTGTTCTCTTTATTCCTTTCTCAATTTAAATTCTTATTTAGTATGTACTTGCACAAGTGTAGTATTCACTCAGGATTTAATTTAATTTTCATTGATTCTTAATTTGGTTTATTTCATTTGCTCATCATTTAACTTAAAAATTTATTTTTTAGTCTCTCACTCACTTAGACTTAGGCTTAGTTAAATATTTATTTGCAAATGCCTACACCCTTTGGGATTATGCTTAATAAATTCATTCCTCAGTTAATTAATTAATCAATTAATTAATTCAACACATGCTCAAGATTTTATAAGGTTTAACATTCACTCAATTTTTCTAGGCCACATAGATTCATTGACCCATTTTTTTATACCGCGACGTGCCCTTCAAGATGCACTATGTGTTCCAAGGGTGCCACTCACCTTTGACAGGTTTTGGTAGTTGTCCAACCCTTGTATTAAATAATCCATTCAGGTGACCTTGTGAGAGACTAAGGGCCTCTAAGGAATAAGGATCCTCCCTTATTGCGCACCCCTTATAATCTTCGTGACCGATTGTATTAGTCTTGCCTCATGACATCATGGATCTCTTGAACTAGGTAATAGTTAACCTACAACTCGAGCCATGATGGGAGTACTAGTAGGCCGTGACAGGGTTTCTTCCATACCTCTCCCTCAATATTTTGTTGATGTGCATGGCCCCTTCACTCCTTATGTGATTCTGATTGGCAATAAATCCACAGCCTAGATCCATCAACGAAACACTATCAATTATCCATAAACAACATCATAATATACCCGATCATATGTCACATATGCATAAATAAAATACTCAAACCAATACAGTCCACTCCCTGAATCGGTCTAAAGTCCAAGGAGTTCCATTGATTCCATCGACATCCTCAATCTGTCAAGGGTCCTGCACACTCAGGTGAAACTCGTCAATAACATATGTCAATACAAGATATCCAATAAAATAACATTTAATCCATCAAAATCATCATAAGAATCCACAAGCGAAACATACAACATATACCAAATCTGGATCACTTGCACACAATTGTCCTCAAAGAATAAGGAAATAACATTTTCTCGCAAGAGAGGTATGTTACATAGACCTCCTCTTGTTCTAAACTTCATCCCGAAGTCTGACAATATGTAAATGGAGTAAATGAATCATTTGACAAGATCAAAATGTCTAACATTCAAACAAATATGGAAACTGTTGGCGCATATCATATGCGTCCTCCCAGGTAATCGAGTGTGGACTATAATTGTCCCACTGGACCTTGACCTGATCGACTGTTCGACGTAACAGCCTTCAAATGCGATGGTCCAAAATGAAGATTGTCTTCGTTGTGAGTGCACCCACGTTTGACACCTGCAAGGAACTCATGTCAATCACATGTGTAGGATCACTAACATAATGTCTCAAAAAATATACATGAAAAACATCGTGCATATGCCTCAAAGAATCAGGAAAGGCTAGTCGATAGGACACAGGGCATTTCCTTTCCATGACTTTGAAAGGTCCCAAAAACCTAGGAGAGAGTTTAGCACCCTTTCCAAACTTGATCTAACTCTTGTGTGGTTTCACCCACAAGAAGACTCGATCACCAAATTCATAACTACGGTCAATGTGATGCGCATCTGCATGAATTTTATCATGATCTTACACTTCTTTAATTATTTGTCTTATCATTTTCATTTTCTCTTCCATTTCTTGGATCTCTTCTGGTCCTACCAGGACCCTATCCTCAAGTCAATCCCAACTCAAAGGTTTCTGACATGGTTGCCCGTAAAGAAAATTAAATGGCGCCATCTTAATGGTTCTTTGATAGTTGTTGTTGTACACAAAATCTACTAGTAGAAAGAAATCTTCCCAACGCTTTTGTTGTCCATCACGTACATATGCAACATATCCTCCAATATTTGGTTCATTATTTATCTTTGCTTGTCTGTCTCAGGGTGATACATGATACTAAAGTTAAGTTGGGTTCCCAAGGCCTCTTGGAAAGTAGTCCAAAATCGTCCTATAAACATCGATCCTTGATCGGATATGATTCTCTTAGGCATGCCATACAATCTCACAATCTCGCTGATAAAAACTCTAGCTATGTCTAGTGTCTGATACGTCATATGCATAGGGATAAAATGTGCACTCTCTGTCAGAGTGACTACTACCACGAAAAATCGAGTTGTGCCTCCTTTCCATCGGCAACAATCCAATAATAAATTCCATCTAAATGACATCCCATTTCGATTCCGGAATAGCTTTGGTTGTAGTAATCCAGCCACATATCTATGTTCAACCTTCACTTTCTGACATTCTAGACACCTCACCACATAGCTAACTATGTCTGGCTTCATTCCTTTTCAGAAGAATAAGGGCTTAAGGTATGCTCTCATATTTGTGACTCTTGGATGAGCCATGTACAATGCCTCTATGAGCTTCGTTCAAGATCAAACTTATCAACTCGTCATTAGGCGATACGTAAATCCAATTATTATACCTCATCAATCCATCATTTTCCAAAGTATATCCTTTAAACCTAGGTACCAACATGGTGTCTCATCTGGTAGTTTCCTTAACCTCTTTATACCATTCATTGTCACCCTATATAGTTAGAATATTTTCTCAAAGATTCGTTTGAAGAGGTATCGCCGAAAATATGCATGGTCTTTGACTCAAAGCATCTGCCACTTTGTTAATTGTTCATTTTATGTAGGTAATCTCAAAATCATACTTGCTAAGCAGTTCTGACCAATGCCTTTGTCGCACGTTCAAGTCACTTTGTGTAAAAATGTGCTACAAACCTTAGTGTTATGTTTTCAATTAGAATTTTCGTCCAATCGGGTAGTGTCTCCACACTCTCAAGGCATACACAATGGCCAACAACTCCAAATCATGTGTCGTGTATTTCTCCACATGCTTTATTAATTTCCTAGAGATGTAAGAGATCACTCGATCATCTTGCATAAAGAATCTACCTAAGCCTACCTTGGATGCATATGTGCATACCAAGAAGTCCTTGTCCATGTCAGGCACCTTTAGTATCAGTGTTTTTGTAAACATCTCCTTGAGCTTTAGAAATGCTTCCGCACATTTCTCTGTCCATACAAACTTCTTTTTTTTCTTCTGCAATTCTGTGATTGGATTTGCTATCTTCAAAAAACCTTCAATGAACTATTGGTAATATCCTACTAAACCTATAAATCTACGTACTTCTGGTATTCTCATCAACGTAGGCCATTCCCTAATATCCTCTACCTTCATTGGATCTACAACGATGCCTTTTTCAGAGATAACATGCCCCAAATAATTAATCCTCGATTGATAAAAAGAGCATTTCGACAGTTTCCCGTATAATTTGTTCTCTCGTAGACACATTAGTACCCAGCGCAAATGTTTGTCATGTTCTTTCATCATCTGAGAATATATAAATATGTCATCAATGAATACTTGAACAAACTTTTCCAAGTATTCATAGAACACCCGATTCATCAAGCCCATAAATACCCTTGGGGCATTTTTCAGTCCAAACGGTAAAATTGTAAACTCGTAATTCCCAAACCTCGTCTTGAATGCGATCTCAGAAATGTCTTCCTCTTTGATCTATAATTGGAAATATCCTGATCTCAAGTCGATCTGTAAAAATACCGTCGTTCCTTTCATTTGATCAAAAAAATCATCTATTCTTGGCAACAGATACTGATTCTTGATCGTTTCCTTGTTCAATTGATGGTAGTCAATCCAGAGTCTCCACGACCCATCCTTCTTCCATATGAAAATAACAGGCGCACCCCAAGGTGACACACTTGGATGTATAATTCCTAGGTCCAACAAGTCCTTCAGTTTCATTTTCAACTCCTATAACTTAGGGGTCGACATCCGATTAGGCGTCCTTGCTATTGGTTCAGTTTCAAGTTTTAAGTCGATGGTAAATTCCATCTCTTTCTCAGGAGGCAAACCTAGTAACTCTTCTGGGAACACGTCTGAAAACTCTCATACTACCGAAATGTTTTCTAATCCTTCTGCCACGCCCTTGTCATTCAACGCTAATATTTCATATAGATTGCATCCCTTATGCGTCCTCTTCCATATCTATAGGGAAGAAATGAACATTGAGTAAATTCCTTGGTTTATTCCTACAATCACTCATCTGTGTCCCTCATCATTGGCCAAACTCAACCATTTCGTATTACAGCTGAATATCGCTTCATGCAATGCCAACCAATCCATACTAATAACGACATCATAAGATCCTAATATCGTGATGTACAGGTTGGCCTTCGTGACAAAATATCCCAGGTTAAGGATACAATCTATAACCTTTCCTCCAACCTTTTTCTTGGCTCTCGAAGCCATTTCCACGTAGATAAACTCATCCTATTCGACTTCCTTTACCTTAATTATTTTTAGCATTGCACCAAAAATAAATCTCTTTGTAGCACCGAGATATATCAAAATACTAAACGTATGGTAAGTGATGGTACCTGATGTCTCGAGCACAGTAGACTGGTGATCAGCCTGGCAGTTATTCACCGTGTCCTTAATCCAATGGGCCTTGCCCAAATCTCTAACTGTAATGTGTCTGACTAACCCAACTGCTTTGGCCTTCTTAACCAAACAGTCACAATGGTAATGTGGCTCTCCACATGTCCAACATCCGATCTTCATTCTAGTAATCCTGGTCCCCAAAGTAGAAGTTGTTGGCCCACTAGCCTGAAACCCTAGTTTTTTTTTTTGAATAGGCCTAAATTATTGTTGTTGTAGACAACGTTATTGTTGGTGTTGTGGTCCTCTATAGGGAGTTCGTTGTTGAGACATTGTTCGTCGTGGTGTCATGAACGTGGATCCTCTCGAAGTACCTCGATACCCCAATGAATATGTAGTTGGTGTCTGATCCTGCTACGCACCAGATTTATCATGTCCCGTCGGTCCCGCAAGAGTCCTTCTCTGACCCCCTTTGATCATATTTTCCTCATATATGAGGGCCTTCTATGCTGCATCGTTCAATGTTTGAGGAATTAGGATCCTCACTTTCTCACGAATGTTGACATTAAGGATGAACACAAACTTGTTGAACTTGGTCTTCTCGATGTTCATATGTGGAGCATACCTAAGCAGCTCCATGAAACAAGCCTCATACTCAAGCAACGTATGACCACCCTATCGTAAAGCATTGAACTCATTGAGATCAAGCTCAATTAATTACTCTAACAAATACCTCTCCCATAACCATTCCTCGAACATTTCCCATGACACGTCTTCAACGGCCATGTTTAGTTGTGGAAGGAGCATCTTCCACCATAGAAGAGTACTCCCCTTCAGCTTAAAGAACGCCATGTAGAATTTCATGTTGGAGATGTATTCGTGAAGTGTGAATCACATTGCCATGTTCTCCAGCGATGCCTTGGCGGTTGCGCCATCCGTGACATCCAAGAGCTCGGGAAACTTGAACTTCTCGAGTTCTCTGTGAAAAATACCAATATTGGTTGGAGCATGTTGTGGACCCTCAAGGGGTACAGGCACCCTAGCCTCATCTCTATCCATATAGTTAATCAAGGCCTCTGACATCCTCTGGAAGGACCTCACCAACCCAACCACATACCCCACAATAATATTCTCTTGTCCAACAACTTTTTCTTCTCCTTAGGGGTTAGAACCCTTTGGCGTGGATGCTACTCGAGGCATCACACCTACTCCCCTAGCAGCATATCGTGTACCTCTGTGGCGTCTGCTAACCATGATTACCTGCAATGATGCAATTCAATTTAGTTAGCAATGAATTATTAATCAAGTGTTTAATACAATGGAAGGTGTAATCATCCCAAGTCATGCAGTTGAACCCACTCTGATACCATATGTAACGACCCCTCCATTACAACAACGAATAGCAACGTACAATAGGTAATTAAGTTTTCTTTTTCTTTTTTTTTGCAAAGGAAAATTTAAACATCACCACAATATTAATATCATTGCAAGTGACACATCATCATAACTAATAATGACGCAATCACTGCATCAACATAATTAATACCGACAAATCATAACAATTTATAACAACACATAATCAATGCATTAACACAAATAAATAGTGGCACAATATACACATCATCATAATAAATAATGATACATAATCAACATTTCAACATAATCTATAATGATGCGATTCAACGCATCTCGTTCAACTGAAGTGAAATGCAAATAGTTGATCAACCATGTCACTGAACATTTAAAGAAATACTCGCCCAACCTATCTTGCATGGTTAGTATTGTTGGAAATACTTTCATTGATGTATTTTCATTGATGTCAACAGTCGATGATGCACATGAAGCTTAGAAGGGAAAACATAGTGCAGAAATGTGATCGGGATCAAAATCCCCATAGGATAAACCAGGACCGTTGGATATGTAAGTGCCAGATCAAGGGCAGGGATTGATTGTGGAGTGTGAAGGGAGAATTAAACTACATGCTATTTCCAATCCCGCAATTAGTCTAGATCATCAGATCTCATCGACTCAAAGATGGATGACAGTGGTTAATCCACCAACAATCACACAACTTCAAATTGCAGAGTTTGGTTGACGGACTAAACCATGTGAAATTTACCATTCCGTAATCCAAACCAACCGTCGATTATCACCCACCAATATATTTTTGATTAGCATCAATTTCACTACCAAGGCCAAAGCCCCAGAGTCACGAACTCTCCTCAACCGTTAGATCTGGAAAACACATCGACTGTTGATCGATTTAGAGTACACCAAGGTAGTAGTGGTCAACTTCAGTGCTGACCATTTTTAGAGAAAAGGGTTGAGAACAAGTAAGATCCCCCAAAGGTCTAATTCCCTAAGTAAATGAGGATCATTTGATCTAAAGAACGCTTTGAGAGATATCAGGACCATCAGATCATGTTTAGTGAAAGGACAGAGTAAGCCACAAATGTACCGAAATAGACGCAAGCCTTCTGATCTACAAAACACTTTGGGATATATCTTGACTGACAGATCGAGGAAAGTAGAAGGATAATATAAGAAAGGCCAAAGGCCCAAGATCCCAAATAGTTGAATCCCTGATAATCATTGGATTGTGTTAAAGCCTTTTCGGGTTAAATAATGACCATTGGATGAAGTCAAGTTACTTGAGGTTTACACTTTAGGGAATCTCACTTCAAGAAAATTGGGAAGTGGATAAATCGAATTACCTAAAGTCTCGAAGTGGACATGAGTCATCTGATCAAAGGAACACTTTGGGAAGTATCCTGACCGTTAGATCAAGGAGAAGAACATGTGCCACATGAAGAGATCTACATCATCAAGGACATGTGGCATAATCAGATGAGGACAAGTGTAAACGTATCATAGGTACTTTATACATATACAAGCTATGAATCTAAGTGACATGTGGACGCCACTCATTCAGTGCCACGTCAACAAGTGACGTCAAAAAGTTATGTCACTACGGGAGTTTTCACTTCAGGAGTTTCACCACCAACAAACACCCGAAGTCCCGAAGGCCAAAGTCCAGAAGTGGACATGAGTCGTATGATTTGAATAACACTTCGGGAGAGGTCTCAACCATTGATCAAGTATAGTGGAAGGACAGCATAAGTGGAAGTGTCAATCGACAACAAAAGGTCTCCACCACTTTATGACATATTCGGTAGGTGATCACTCCGGAGGAAATAGGAGCAACAATTATCCGAACTTTTGAAGCCCCAAACTCCTGAAATAAATGTGAACCATTCACTCACTTGTAGATTAAGTCATGATCGTCGATTTTTTCGAAACCTCTGCACAAGCCAGAATCTTCCGACTAACAAAAGAACGAATGTTGATCATCCGATCTGTTTCGATGGAATCTGATTTGGGATCTTTGAAAGGTTGCAAAGGCCTAAAATCCCAAAGGACGAAGTGTTGGATCATGTTTTCATTGATGCTAATGGTTTTATTATTTGGGAGATTGTTGGATCATATGTCATTGATGTAAATGGTTTGGTTTGATTGATTTCATTGATTTATGTCAAGTAACTGATTGATTGTTGATTGATAAACAATGAATATGCCCTTGATGAGAATCATAGATGTCCAAGTGGAAACCAATTGATAAATATGGATCATTGATATGATGCATTGATGAAGATGGATCAATGAGTTGTC
>JASDQU010317361.1:0-13346 GCA_032191745.1 Picea mariana | reverse complement strand
AGGGGGGACAACTTAGGGAAAATGTATTGCTAAAGGCTTAGTGCTAGTAGCTGGATCTGTGTGATTGGATGTGTATCACAAGTGCTCTATGCATGATTGTAAGGAGATTGGAAGGCTAAGTTCAAGTTGTTGTGATTTTGTGTTGAGTGCAAGGAAGAAGGATCTAGTGAGCTGCGCAGATCTTCTGTCCTGTGTGAAGTAAGGGTCATTGAAGCTCCATGCTGTAACTGCTTGACTGAGATAATATGAAGAAGAAGACTTTGTGGACGTAGCCCTACGGTGGGGGTGAACCATGATAACTTTGTGTAATGTTCTCTATGGTTTGACCTAAGTGTTGCTCCTTTTGGCTAAGTGCTTGATGTGATTAAGTAGATCTAGTTATGCTCTGTGCTTATGATATAAGAATGAATGTTAGATCTGATATATAAGATGTTTAGTGCTTGATCTGTTGAATCTAATCTATGTTTTGTGGCTAAGTACTGAATCATATTTAGTCTAAGTATTCATTGCGATGCTCTGTGCCATCTGCGAAGTACCATAAGGGTTAAATATAGATGAATGATCTATGCTAAGTGCCTTGTACTATATATAATCATAGATCAGTGTCCCAGCTAAGGTTTTAGACACTCGAGTCCTGAAACCACCCCTGCCTCTACCTCGGGTCAGACTTCATCTGCTTCGCAGGTGTTTCCGAAAGGGCCGGTAGTTAGGGATTTGTTGGTGCGCTCTTGAGAGTTGAACCCCGGGTCTGCCCCTATGCCAACATCACTCGATAATATTTTCAATTTTAAGGAGTTTGAAAAGAGATTAACTATGGACTCACAACCTTTTTCTGATTTTAGTCCCCTTAGCTCGAAAAAGTATAAAAGTTACTGAGGATAACTCTCTTGGAGAGACGAATCTCCCAAGGCATACCTTTTTCCTCCATAATCTACATGACGAAAAAAGGGGTTAAATCATGCCAGTAGATGTTATTCTGGACCAATTTAACGAGTGTGAAGGAACAAGGTCACTCAACGATCTTTTCAATTTTAGGGCGTTTGAAAAGAGCTTAACTATGGACTCCGGGTTCCTTTTTCATAAGTAATCTCCAAGGCTCGAAAAAGGTGATAAACCAAAACCAAGGAGAATGTTCCTTTTTCGTAAATTTATTCCCTCAGGCCCGAAAAAGGGTTAAACTTATACCTGAGAATACTCTTCTAGTGAACCAAAGTTCCTAGAGTATACCTTTGTTCGTACAATTGACCTTTCGAACCGAAAAAGGGGTAAACTACCGTCGGATAGACGTGCCTTCAAATTTTAGTTTGGTGAGCTTGAAGGGCAACAAGATCGCTCAACAATATTTTCATGTTTAGAGAGTCTAAAAAGGGCTTAAAGAAGACTCCAAAGGTCACTTTTCTTAGTTAATCTAGACAAGATCGAAAAGCATAAATGCAATCTCGTCAGATGTTGCTTTCAGATTTCAAAACGAGCTTGAAAGACAACAAAGCATGATCATTTTGGGAGTCTCGAAGGTGAGGCCAAGAGTGATGGTACATAAGATGAATGAGGCTCAATCTCGTAATCATGACAGGACTAACAAGGACTCCCAAGCCTATAGCCATTATAGACAACATGGACACCAAAATGCAATAAGGATCTATCTAGGGCATCCATGTAAAGGTGGGATCTACCACCTAATTACGACACTTCTAAAGAAACAATGACAATTCCATGTCGTACTTCGGTGGGATCGATCCTATGGAAAAGTGGAAAAGAAAATGAGATGCAGAAAGTGGAGTTGAAATCCTAACTTATATGTAAAAAGTTGGAAAAATGACTTTTACCAAAGGACATTTTAAGTGACCCATCCCCCCCAAAAGTTACCAAACCAAAAGGAAAAGTGTATCATAACATCCAATAAGAAACTCAGGAATGAAATCAAATTATTTCCAAGCCAGGAAAAACATTAAAGCGGGTCAAAAAAGTGGCAAAAAGGGCCAAAAAAATCTATAAATAGAAGATGACAACTCATTTTCACCATTGCATTTTGAAAATTGACCAAAAGGTAAAAAATCCCCTTTGCTAAAGAAGTGGATTCTGGGATCTTTAGAGGATGAAACAAACTTCCTCTCGGACCAAGTAAGTACAAATGTATCCCTCCTGCATTTCCATTCTTTCTTTTGCATTTGTTTTGGTTTTTGAGGGGGCACACTCTCCCAAAAAGAGAGGCTCTGCGTGTACATGGGCTATCCAAGGACAACCCGCGTATGTACATAGGCATAAAATAGTCTGCTTGCATACATACACGACTGTGGCCAAAACATCTCGTGTACACCCTCAAAAGGCTTGAAAAAAAATTAAAATGCAAGAGCTAACTCCCTTTTTATTTGCCATGGAACAAGATGTATGTCCACTGGAGGGAGAGGGAATAGAAGGAAATTGATATACAGGTCGATGAGGACCCTGCTGCCATTTCTGCATTGAAACAATGTGGGCTGTGGAAGTTCTTCCGGTGTCCATTTATGAGGGCACAACCTAGGCTGATGAATACCCTGGTCGACTATTGGCATCCGGATGCAGAGACATTCATGATAGAGGGGCAGTCGTTGACTCCAATGACTAAGGATATATACTTCTTGACTGGCCTCTCGAGGAGAGGGGAACCAGTCAATCTGTGCACCTTTCCCCCTGGGCCTTTCAACATTGAGGACTACATTAGGATGTACTGTGAGGCAGGATGTACTGAGAAGGTAGGTTCTCAAGTGCCTATTCACAATATCACCATTTTGACAGTGAGGGTGATCTTATTACTTATTGGGTGGATTATTGGATTCGCGGCCCTTCACCAGGCTTCCTAGGTGCACATGCACTGTTCTATTCAGTTCCAGAAGGCACATATATATAATTGGAGTACGACCATGCTCACATGCATGAAGAGGCAACTAACAAAGTGCCAAGAGTGGAGCAACAAGAACTTCAAGTTTGGAACTATCCTTTGCTCGTTCTTCTTCTTCGAGAGTGCCCAGTCTGAGTCCCATAGAGACTGTACGGGGGCATGTGGCCTCCTTCCCAACAATATGCAGATGGCTAGCACTGCTGCCATGACAAGGGGGAGGGAGGACCATAGAGGTCTTTGACGAGAAATTCTTTGACTGGTGGGCACGATAGATTCCAGCGATAGAGGACTACCCTTATGCTGGAATCAACTTCTCCAAGGGTCCGGACATGCTCGTACTTCCCGGAGAGGAGCGATGAAAGATAGGTACATGTTTTTAAAGTTATTTAATTTTTAATTGCTTTTATATATATCATTTTTATATGCATCAGAGTATTGACTTTTGTATCTGTTATGTACAAATGTGGGACCAGTGCATTCGATGGACTTCACGAGGACTCGACAACGTCCTCCACCAGAGGCGGGACCCGTAGCAGCCGGTGGACCAACAACCGCAGGGGGACCTCTAGTCGGAGAGGCTTAGAGAGTATTAAGGTGGGTGGAGCGCAACCTCACCGCACTCACTCGTAGAGTTCCTATGATCGAGATCGAGCATCTCCCACCTTCCATGTAGCCTCATCTAGTGAGGGTGCCATAGACTTGGGTCCAGCTTTTCTGGCGTTTGGCCAATGCCGTCGTTCACTACGGTAGGGCCAATAGGCCCCGAGCTTAGATAGGCCAGACTTGTTATGGGCCGAGGGCACCTTTGCATATTTTTTGAGGGCATAAGCTCCGTGATGTATACCGAACGCTATTAGCCCACTTATATACTCTTGACATTTTGACACACACACACACACACACACACACACACATATATATATATATATATATTATTTTGTCTTATGGATCACATTCTTTACAAATGTATGTACATGTGTATGTGTGTGCAACATGCCAATCTAATACTTGATTACCTAGATTATCTGTCATTTGATTTAATCTCCTAGGAACATGGATATACGTAATGTAATCAAAGTAACCTTCTAAGAGACCTACCCTAAGGAAACGTTGGTGCAAAGTAAGATCATAAACGTGGTAAACTCCGTTTAACTGGGACACAACCGACTAAGCATATAAGTAGACCCGAAGGTGAGAGATGTCATGCGATAAAGCGTCACGAAGCAACTCTATCACTGTGCTGTATTCGACGACATTGTTTGTCGCGTCACCTAGACAGATACCTCCGAAAGATAGCAACTAGCCTCCAGGTGTGAAAATCACCCAAGCTGCGGAAGCAAGCCTCCAAGTGTGTCGGCTAGCACCATCCGCGAACCCCACGAACATCTTTGATTCACTTGACATCTTCCACAGTGAAAAATAAGACATAAATAACTACACGTCCATAAAAAAAAGAGACAAAAAACTGTATAAGAACTATACATATGTACAATAAGTCACCCAAAAGACCAACCTAAGAGTAATACTTCTTGAGGTAGAGCCCATTTCTAGGATCCACCAAGGAATTTCCCTCAAAGTCAACCAGACGGTAAGCGCCCTTGTTTAAGACCTCTTTCACAATGAAAGGTCTGAATCACATGGGTTTAAACTTGCCTGCCCCCAGGGGATCCTTGTCTTGATCATAGACTAGGACAAGATCGCCTTCGGAGAAAATCCGAGGATGAACAGACATATCATATTGACACTTGACTCATTGCTTATGAGCTTCATTGGCCGAGGCTGCATCACGACGTTGCTCATCGAGCTGCTCGAGATATAATGGGCGTTCCTCAAGCGGTGAAGTGTCTAGTAGTAACTCCACTGCCAACTTTAAAGACGAGATCTGACACTCAATAGGCAAGACTGCTTCCAACCCGTATACGAGTTTAAAAGGTGAGAAACTGGTGGCAGTCTTTATAGATGTTCGATAGGCCCATAATGCTGAGTACAACATCAAATGCCAATTTGACTTGGCAGAATTGTTCGTTCGCTGAAGAATAGTCTTGAGAGACTTATTCACAGCTTCCACCTGACCATTTGCTTGTGGGTAGTAGGGTGATGAATGTTCTTTCCTCAACCCAAGCTTTGATGTTAACTCGAACATAATTTTGTTCTGGAATTTAATACCATGGTCAGTGACAATCTCTTTCGAGATGTCTAACCTTGCTACTATCTGGTTAAAAATAAAGAGAGCTGTTGTTTCTCCATCATTGTTAAACATTGGCATAACCTTGACCGAATTTGTGAAGTAGTCTACCGCTACGATGATATAACGATGCCCCCTGGCTGAAGCTAGGTGACATGTAGTAAAATCAATCCCCCACTTAGTGAAAAGACCAACAATGATGATGGGAAACATGGGATCAGAATGTGTCCTCATCTTTCGAGAGAAGATATGACATGGGTGACACTTCTTGACTGAACCAACGCAATCTTTGATTAATGTAGGCCAAAAGTAACCGACACGTAGAATCTTTTGGGTTGTTGCCAACCCAGACAAATGACCACCACATGCTTCAGTGTGGTAGTCATTCAGAACGAGATATGCTTTCTTGTGTATAAGGCACCGACAAAGAATGCAATCTACACCTCGACAATACAAAGTGTCGTCGAGTATGAGATAGTTTCGTGCCTAATGGAAAATTTGTCAACGCTCATCACGGGAAGCAGAAGCAGGGCACTTCAAAGTCTGGAGATAGACTAGTATATCTCCATACTAGGGGTCTGAAGATGCGATCATAAAAAATATCTCCTTTGATTCAACTAGAAGTTTTGAAATAAGTTCCGCAAAGACCAACAACTTTTTGGATTTCGCGGAAACAAAATCCAAGTGAAATTCCCGGAGGATTACAATCCATCTATTGATCTTTCTGCCAATGACCTGTCATTTTAACACATATTGAAAGGGGTTCACAATGGCAATGATGGTGGTCTTGCGAAGAAGAATGTAATGATAGAACCGCTGGACAACATGCACTGCTACCAAAGCAAGCTTCTCAACATGGGAATAGTTGAGTTCTGACCCAACCAGGCCTCGGCTCAGGTAATAAATAACATTCTCCTCGAGTAGATCATCCTCCTGAACCAAGACCATGTCGATGGTCAACTCTACAATGACCAAGTACAATAAGAAATCTCTGTTATAATCAGGAGGTCGGAGTAGAGGGGCAGGCATAAGGGTGTGTTTCAACACTTCAAAAGAGCGTTGAGTGACTTCGTCCCAACAGAAAGGGACTCTCTTTTTCAATAAATGCATGAACCCTTTAGTGATCTCGACATAGTTCGCGACAAAACACCGAAGAAAGTTTGCTTTCCCCTGTAATATCTAAAGCTGGGGTATTGTGCACGAGGGAGGCAACTGAAATAGCACCTCAACCTTAAGAGGATCGACCATGATCCCTATTGTTGAAACAATGAAACCTAAGAGACGACCCGACATCATGTATAAACTTCATTTTTTAGGATTCAATCAAATCCGATAGTAGCGACATCGTTCGAAGATTAGTTGGAGGTGTGTGGGATGATTAGATCTCTTATGAGAGCGTGATGCTAGATCATCAAGATATGCATCGACGATATGTCTAAGGTTGTGGAAAGAAAAATACATGGCCCACTGAAAAGTGTCTCCAACATTCTTCAGGCTGAAAGGATCTTACGATATGCAAATGTGCCCCAAGGACAGATAAAAGTTGTTTTATGCTGGTCTTTAGGTTTGATCTGAATCTGGTTATATTCAGAAAAACCATCCATGAATGAAAAGACCTCATAGCCTGCGCATTCATCGACGATCTGATCGATGAATGGGGTGGGAAAATTATCTTTCAGACATGCCTTTTTCAAGTCATGAAAATCCATGCACACGTGAATCACACCCTGTTTCTTGTTAACCAAAACGGGGTTTGACACCCATTCCGTCAACTGTACGGGGTAGATAAAACTGGCTTTTAGTAATTTCTCTACTTCAGCCTTAATTGCTACTTCTTTTCGAAGATTCACCAGACAAAGCTTCTGTCGGACTGACTTGGTGTCAAGATAAGTCGTTATCTCATGTTTGATGATTCTTAGATCAATGCCTGGCATTTCCTCGTAAGACCAGGCAAAAACATCGTAGAATTCCTTAACTAACTCTGTATAAATTTGAATTTCTTCAGGGGATCAGTCCACTCCTACGAAAACATTCTCCACGACGCTGAGGGTTCTGGAGATATTAATAGGTATCATTTCAATGAATACTCACCATTTACCCTTGGCGTAAACTGTGTGCGTAGCTAGAGGATTAATAAGACAAGACCTATCTCCAGTCATAGTCAACACAAATTCACTTGCCTCTATTCTTCTTAACTCTGGGAGGAAGTATGATCTATGATGGAGATCATCCTAGGGTCTGTCTGGACCAGTCGATGCCTTAAGAATATCCTCATTTGAGGGCAAGACCAGGTCTAAAGAATCTGTAGTGGCAAGGGAACCTTGAGCCCAAATAGGCTCGAGAACTGGATCTAACTCCTATGTGGGAGTCAGATCGGGGTCGACAGAAGCTTTTTGGACAATGTTGTATGCAACTTTTGTCGCGGACAAGGGAATGGCCATGCCAAAATGCCCTGTCCCTTCCATCGAAGCCGGTGGGGAAGGAAGAGTCCATTGATCATGAAAGTAAGTCGTTCAGAATGACAACATTTGAAAAATGTCAGCCCTGGGCTATTTTGGGGCAACCGATATGAGCTTGACATCGCCAGAAAGAGGTGGGTAATTGAAAGTACTCATCAATGATGGACATAAACCAACCCCTATGTTGACGGTGCCGGGCTGAGGATTATCAATCATCAGGACTGTGGATGCCCCCGATGAAGGATCAAGATGGGAGAAGGACCACTGGTCAATGGTTACAATTCGACCCTTGTGTGGAAACAACAAGAGCCGAAAGACTATAGCAACCACTGCATCCATTGCATAGGTCCAACTCCTTCCTAACAAAAGGTTGTAGTAGAGAGGTGCATCAACCACTTCAACTTTGATGCACACAGTCTTCCCTCCTAACTGCACGGGGAAAGAAGGAATGATTCCATGTGGTTTGAACGAACGACTGTCAAATTCTGTAAGTAATGTAGGTGACGGAGACAAAATAGGTTGGCCAATGGCCTTCCAGCACACCAGCGACATCACACAAGTCGAGGCACCCTCGTCAACCACCGTGTGGAAGATATTATGAGTAAAATATTTCGTGGTGTAAGCCACTACTATCTGAAACACAATGTGGTAAGGAAGATGAGGTTTCAAGTCAGTTGGATCGAGAACGATCGCTCCTAGGTTACAAGTCTCTACAGATCCCAAGGCGGATAACAGGGCCTTTCTCTACGAAGGGAAGCTCTGGAGGAATTCCAAATTGGACATCGCGCAAGGGGTTTGTGCCAAATCCTCTACAACAGAGTAGCTACGGGAATCCCTCACATTCATATTATGAGAAGCTTTCTTCAACGCACCTTTGGGGATGCGTGTCATTGTTTCACCCATCGTTTTCTTGATCTGGAGAGGAACTGGTGGGTTGGTGGCTTCTTTACCCTTTTCAGCAGATTTCGACATTCTCTAATCTGGTGCCCTGGTTTCTATATGAGCGTCACCTTTCAACATGTAAACATTCATGACCGAGGTATTACCGGTAGACGCGGGGGGTCCTTGAATGCCCCCTTTTGAGCTCGACGATGCTGAGGCTTGAGCCATGTTTTGCCCATGTGGAAATGGGTTCATAAACACAACAGGTTGTTGCTGCACCAATAGATTTTGAGCCTCCACAATTCGAGGGAACATGTCAGTCAGATGGTCCTCTATGAAAAGGTTACACTAATACTTTGACTTTCTCTTCTCTATTTTTCCCCTGCCAACATTGTTATTAGATTTTTTGTCCCCTTTACCCTTCTTGTTCCGTTGTTTTTTCTTTCCTTTAGGCTACTGGTTGGCCTTCGGGTTTGTCGACTACACACTATGTACGTCTGAAGTTTGGGTAGGGGGAACAACCGAACCGGAGGTCTGGCTGGCCATCGTCTGTTGTATCGACAATTGTTGCAATTGATTTGACAACAGATCGATGGACTTTCCTTGTGCTGAGCCTACTATACCATCGGCATGTGGTCTAGACTTTTGTTTGGCCTTGTCGAGGATGGACCATGGTGCATCTAGAAAGATTTCATACAGTAAGCCAGACTCAGAGTAAATCAGTTCAAGCTATTGCACTCTCATTATTGCCTCCTCTTCTAAAAACACTCCTGAAGTTGCAACATCCTTGGATACAACTGGTACCAAGGAATTCAAAAACCACTCCATCAAGAAAGCCAGTGGGACCTGTACCTTAATCAAGCTCTTTTGATGCTGCCATTCTCGGATGTGATCAGAGATATGACCGGCCTTAGTCTGCTCAAAGTTGGCCAGCAATTTAGTTCTGACATCGTATCTCATGGGTAGCTGGAAATGGTTTAGAAAAACCATCGCCAGGTCTTTAAAGTAAGAATACCTTGAGTGATCGAGCTCAATATACCATTTCGTGGCACCCTCGATAAGAGTGCATTGAAACATGCACAACTATACGGAGTCGTCTCGCAGCGATTTTGATGAGCACCATAAGTGGAAAGTCGTCACGTGATCACCTGGGTCTTTACCAGGCTTGCCTTCGAATTTTGGAATATCCGAGGGCAACTTAGTCAGCATGGGGGGCCAACGTGGATTGTGACAAATTGGGTCATTAAGCAATCTTAACAAGTCTGGCAGATGTAGCATTGCCAGAAACGGTAGTTTGGGTTGAGTACTATGTATAGGAGAAAGGGGGCCTGGAGTTTGACTGACATTAGGTTGCCAGGAAAAGTTGGGTTGCTGTCCAGGGTTCTAGTAGAAACTGTGGCCTTGACTAGCATGCAAAAACTTCTTTTTCTGGGATATCATCAACTGATTCCCGTAATTGGACGACGCAAGTTGGACGGGGATTGCTCCCTGCGTTGTATTCCAAAGATTTTGGAAGGGGATGCCCCCATCCGATCCGACGGGCATAAGTATTGAGCCATGCCTGGGGTTCCATTGACCATGGAAGGGGTTGCCTCCGACCAACATCCCTTACGAGGGAACTGATCCCTGCCAAGGATTCCAAAGTCCTTGTGAGGAGAAAACTTTTGTACTTGCCCCCTATGTAGGAATAGTACCCTGCATAGGATTCTGTTTTCCAAAACTGGGGTTGCCTCCAGTCGAGATGGTAACCGAAGAAAAGGCGTTATTACCAAATGCATTGAACAAAGAGAATGACATGGATCCCACCGACGTAGTGTAAGACGAAGGTCCTAAATTATGGGCTCCAAACAAGTTGTAGTTAGCACTCGACTCAATAGGTTGTTGGAAACCATTACCAAGCGAGGGGGATGGAGGAGGTATGTGACCGCCACCGTAAGGGATATCATTAAAGGAGACCAAGGTGCCCCTAGTAGACCCTTGCACGAGAGAGTTTGAGCTCCCTGCCCCCAGACCCATGGTTTGTAAGGTGGAGTAGATAAGGACTGAGTTCGAATCGAATCCGGGCATCCCATATGAGAATGGAGGGCCCGTCGCACTCTGCGTAAATGAAGTAGTGGTCGCCGCAGACGACAGTATCAGACCACTGCCCAAGGTAGAGGGAGTCGAGACCACTATGGTCTGGACTGGCGAAGGTGGGTTAGAAGGTAAGATACCCCTTGTGGTAGTAGTCGTAGAGGGAGTGTGAGGACTCCCAGACAAAGTAGCAACATTTGCTTCCATGGATTCTTGTAAGACTAATTGGCGCTCAACAGGTGTCACCTTAGGAGGGACAACTTGTACTAATATTGGCGCCAACAAGTCGGTGATCAGAGGGTTGGCAGGCTTGAGATCGTTTGCTCCAAGGTCATAAATAGTAGGTTCCTTCGGAGTCGAGTAATATCATAACGAAGCAGGCTCGGGCACAGTTTCTTGCAGCCCAGTCGATTCGAATGACCCTTGTTGGTCAAGTCTTCGCCATAATGGTGGCGATGGTGGCTCTAATACAACTGGTGGCAGACCCCTTCGCGACTGGCAGAGCTCTTGATCTTCCACTTTGTGAATAGATCAACAACACAGTAAGGCTTTAACTATCATTTAAAACCAAGCACACACTAGAAAAATTCCTATAAGATAAATCAAGCAAACCACTATCTAGTAGGAAGAACAGTTACGCCAACCAACACAAGAGCAACTTACTGGTGAAAGTGCAACTCGAACACGGAAGCACCCTCTGGGTATACTCTGCAAAGTGTGACCTAACGACTGCCCTAGGTATCATGGTATACCCTCGAAGTCACCTGTGTAAGTCCTTAGAAAACAGGCAACTAAGTTGGCAGCGCGCAAACAGTCACCAGGCGGGTACATTCGACAGTTGGGCAGATCATAATGAGAAGGATAAAAAGTCTGAAACCTATCGAAGGTATCAAAAGCAAGTGGTCTAGAAAACAATGGAGGATCTTGAATGGATTTAAGGTCCACGGAGCTCCATACACAAATGCAAGTGATAGTATTCCCACGACAGATCCTCAATATGCATTCCCTACTATGTTTAGTTTGACTTTGGAGGGGTTATCTCTGTTGCCTTTCCTCACATGACCTCGTGTTTAGCCCCTAGTTAGAGGGGGCTCCCGGATAACTTTTGTGTCACTGGAATTTAACACTCCCTAGCTCTGACTCCAATGTTTGTTTATTAGCCTTGAAGAGTTTCCTCTCCAACCTAATTCAAGGCCCTAACCCTAAACTAGTTGGTTGACCCTACAAACATAAAAGTCTACTTAATTTTAGATTTAGAGTTCATTTTAATGGCTTGATTAACTCAAGGGATATGGTGATGAAACTTGTGATGTTATGAGAGACGAAAAGAGCAGAAAAATATGAAAATTGAAAGCAAAATTACTTCTAGTGAAAAGTAAAGATTTACAACTAATTCATTGTAACCAACTTTTCTTTAACTAACTTTTTTCAAGATCTTTAAAAAGAAGACCTAAAACGAAATTTTGCTTGACTAGAAGCTACTTAAGTTTGAAGAAATAACTAAAGAACTTAAAAAATGAACTCTTTTTCCTTTCTAGTAAAATAACTAACTCCATCTACTTTACCAAACTGAAAATGAAAAATCTTTTTTTTTGAAAATGCTTCAAATGAAAAAACTGAAATAAATCTTTTTTCTCTTTTTTCGAATAAAATTAATAGGGTAAAAGGAACACCAAGACAATACCAAAAACTATATTTGGACTACTTCAGATTGCAATGAATCACTAAAGAAACCAAACATGCAAACCAATCATTGAAAGACTTGCTTAAAACCCTTTCAGAAGTAAACACAAGAAACTTAAAAAAGACAAGTAAATTGAAATCTAACCCAAGCTATGACTGTAAAAAAAGAGATGTTGAACTATATCAAGAAACCCTGAGAAGTATAAACCTCAATCATGAAAGAGGTTGGCTGCCTTTTTTTCAAAACATTTCTTGAACCAGATACGCTATTGTTTCCTTAGCATCCTGCGTATGTACACAGGCTATTTAATGAATAGGGCGCGTACCTATGCGGGCTAACCCAAAGCAGGGTGCGTACACCTATCTACTTCCTTAAAAAATAAAGAAAATAGATAGTCTTATAGGGCAGGGAGAACTGGTATGGCACTTGAAGGTGACCAGAATCCCTTAAAAGACTCAGAAGACTCAACAGAAACTCCAAAGGCAGAAAAACCAATCAAACAACCTAAAATCCCCTACAAAACCCTAGAGGCTTCCCCAGTTGTTATAACCCTAAATTGCACTAGACATGCATACCTGGCATCAGGCCATCTAACTTGCTATCTTTTCCAAGCCATCACTGAAAAAGCTCTTCTAAAAACCATTGTTTTGAAGGTGTACGTGGCTTGCACCATGCCTGCTGACCCACTACAGCCCGCGTACACACGCCTGCTGACCCACTACAGCCCGCGTACACTCACATAATATTGAAAAAACTGAAAATTGCATAGGATTCTGGTTTTCGGGCCATTACTTAATTGTTTGACTGCCCATAGACAGTCACCCCAACCGTTACTATCTCCTTTGGCCTATAAAAGAAGGATTTGGGGTCCTATTTCAACAAGAAGCACGAGAGCATAGAAACTCTGCCCATTTTCCCTCCTTTGCCCCAACATTCGGTAATCATATTGTGAGTTGAGAAGTTGGTGCATTGTGAAGAGGAGCTCAGGATCAAGTTTGAGGAACAGTGCCGATCTCATGTTGTAAGTGAATTTTTGTGAGATTAATATAAAGAAGTACTTTTTCCATCCTGCCAAATGACGTCTTGAACTTATATGATTTGTTTACATTTCTTATTTATGATGTTTAACCCACTAATCCATATGTAGAATGCATGCTTGTAGTTTCTTGTTTGTCTTTTGGTGAA